>NDFZ01004989.1:147991-161034 GCA_002192655.3 Mamestra configurata
AAAAAAAAAAAAAAAAAAAAAAAGCAGCACGGAGTCTAATTTAAGCCTGGTTGATGGCAATAGGCTCGCCCCTGCCTTGCATGCAATTTAACTGGCTGAATGGTGGGTGCACCAGGCACCTTATATATAATAATAACCTCTTTACTTCAGGCTACTTTGGCCCATATACATATACCTTCTAACTACTATATATCGGTATTACCTATACCGTTCAGGGTGCTGTTCGGCCTGCCGCGCCACTGCAGCGCTTCAGCAATGTTTGCGGTGAAAAGCGTATATGGTTTTCATGCCATTATGCGGAAGCGCTGTGCATCTGTCATGAAGCGCATGCGGGCCAGCTCGAAAAGCCTCCTGAGCGTGTTCGTGGGCCGATGGGACTCGCCGATGTGGCGGCACTGGATGCGACTACACACTGAGGGTGGTCGCGTCCAGGGCTTGGCATGATCTAGTGTTCCTGTGCAGTGCCTCTTTGTGATTGTTTTTCTTTCTGTGGTTTATGTATGTACTAACAATAGCTTTATAAGGTATTTTGTGTAACTAACAGTATATGGACTATGTCTGAAATAAATGTATTATTATTATTATTGCCTTTACACACCCTGCTATACTAAACTAAGTGTTTGAAAAAAAGGATAAAAAAAGATTAACTTTCCTATTCTTCAACACAAAATGCAAATCCAAATGGCAACCGATCACCAAACAAAAACACCGATCATTGTTCGCTGATCCGTCTATCACAACGAACTTAAAACTTAACGCCTCTAATCCATTTCGCAAATAAACACGAGACCTCTGAGTTGAACCGAAAAGGCTTTGCGATATAAATCTTCAATGAAAGCTACAATGCTGTGTTTACGTCATACGAAGCGGAAAATTTACAACGAAATGTAATTACTGTAATCTTTTCAAAAGTGGAGTTTTGTACGGGATGCGTATGTTGAAATGATGCTAAAAGCTCCGGACCACTTGACTGACTTAGCTAGCTATTTTCTTTAACATTTGTAACGCGTGAGGATGCCTTTGCCAAGCAGTAGCACAGTAAGGTAGTATAGGTAGGTAGGTAGGTATAGGCTGCAGCCTATACCTACTGTGCTACTGCTTGGCAAAGGCAAGGCAAAAAATAAACGTCTGAGTAAGGTATTCAGAAAAAGAAAAAATGGAAAATTTTCCCGGGAAAAGTTTTAACATGTGTAAGAATTACTTGGACAAGAAACGTCTGTCGTTGCAGCTAACTGACAATATACTAGATTTATATCCCGTAACATTGTAAGCATTTTCAGAAAGCCCCAATATTTTCAAACGCGAACATTTTCTGTACACTTCTCATGGTCAGATCCTCACTTATTTCAGTTCAGTTCTCCTCTTCTAGCCAGGGAGTAGTAACAGCATTTTCTAAATACGCGTGCAGTGTAACTTTTGTGTGCCAGGGTCCCGTTTAAGCAAGGATTATAACGTAGGTGCCATAATACCCAAGAGTGGCGGAGGTTTGACAAATCCTGAATTCTGTTCCCCCCTTGTACCTGTTTGTTAACGAGATTTAAATGCTAATTAAAATTATATCGTTTTGCTGCCTTTTAGTCACGTTCGTGGGTCATGAGTCGAGTTTAATGTGGGCTTGTCTCGTGTAATAGAAAAAATGTTTTTAAGGTGAGTCAGCTGCCTAATGACTTTAAATGAGGACTGTTTACAAAGTGTTTGTTTCCAGAAACCTCTCAGCGGTGTGTTAGTGGAGTACGAAACTAGTATTACATATAATTACACAATACTTTCATACATACCTAACTAGCTCCATAGTTTGCCACTCCCTGTTTATATAAATTTAGCTAATGCCCGCGACTTCATCCTCGTAGATATCAGTTATCGCGATACAAAGTTCCCCCTCCCATTTCCTGTGCCTTGATAGTCAGTCAGGACCAACGATTTTATAAATAGAGATAGAAGATTCCTCTTTTCTTATTAAAATCAACGCCAGTATTACGTCAATCCACCAGACAATGCGTCCATATTCATAGCAAAATTCCAGCACGATAACCCAAATCGGAGCCACACTACATTTCACTGTATTATAAAGTCAGTAATAAAGATAATATTCGTCTGCTCCTAATGAGCAAAGAGCATGCAACGCTCGTTCAACTTCGAAGCTACGAAAGCAGATACTAAACTTTAATTGTTAGAGATGTTACTCCTTATTTGAAAACAAACTGAACACTGTTGGTTCTAATTTTCAGAGTTGCAATTTCGAATAAGCAGAGGATTGGCTGGAAAAGTTTTTTGTTTTCTTTATGATGATCTTGCTCTAGTCTGCAATACACGCTTTTGAGCAGGACTATCATTTCCAATCAGTCTGTTATGTCCCACTAATAAGGCACTATCATTGCCATTTCCATCTTAATTTTTGAGCAGAAAAAAACATACAAATAAACAGCCGTATAACAAACTGTTTTAACGCTGTGAGAAAGAATCTTGAAGCGAAGGAGAGAAATCGCGATGGATAAACATAACTCTTAAATAGAGGTAATCAAGAAGGAGTCCAAACCTAATTGCTCTTAAAAGAACTGTCTCGCTAATGACAAGGTGTCGTATTTGTCGTAACGTTCTTTTTCTCTTATTTCAGCACAAGCTTTATGATTACGGCTTATCGAATGAGAGAAAAGATTCCAGCCGGCAAGTTCCAAAGCAAAGCTCTTTTCAATGCACCGCCACACCAAGTTGACCTACAAAACTCAATCTAGTGGCATCTAAAGACATCGTGAACATCATTAAACACCGCATAACACATAAAAACAAGTCCACTCCTTGCTCAAGACAAGAAGATGGTATCGCGAGCCGTCAGCCTGAAAGCGTGCCAACCGACTGGTGAGCAAAGAGTGTGTGTTGTGCTTCCAATATCCGGCCGTCATTCTACACTGCGGTGTTGCTACTGGGAATATACAGTAGTGGGTGTTCCTATTTAGAAGGAATATTTAATTGCAGAAATAACTAGCAGAAAATAGTTTTCACGGTATACATTTGTGTTAGGTTTTAGTAAATGATTCATCATCTGCAAAGCAATTTCCCAACTAAAATTATCTTGGGCTCGGCTTCCAGTTCAAACGTAGCTAGAAGACTAGTATCTCTTAACGATGCGACTTAGTGGTCAGATATGGCACACATAGTAGTCAGAATACTAACTATTATTAGTGGAATTTTCAGACTATCCATTTTAATATCTGCTAATGATAATATTATGATGTGCCAAGCTCTTTACCCATATATGTTGGGCTCAGCTTCCAGTTTAATCGCTGCTTGAATACCAGTAGATATCTTTAAACAATGCGAATGCGGCTGTCTGTCTGGCGAACAAAGCCCAGTCATAGAGTATCACCAACACCTTGGTAAGACTAGACTTTAGAGTTTTCGAGCTATTTTACTGTTAATATCATTTAAACAGATAAATAACTAGGGATGAGGAGGATAATACTAAATAACTTCTAAATTTGCCCCAAAACTACCAGTGCAAAAACTAAAGATTGCTAGATTTAGCAAAGGACGATTTATTTATTTAACACTTTAAGCACACAAATGTACAGAGGCGGACTTAATGCCAAAGGCATTCTCTACCAGTCAACCTTTGGGTAATGCTGAGAAAACTTGTAGGTGACGATCGTTAGGTTTACGCTGCCTCAGTGTATTTTAGTGATTCAGGCTATTGAACAAGACATGAGCGCGAATCTGAAATGACGTGAATTCAACCTATGTACTTTAAACGTGGATTACTTAGTAGACATAAGTGGAATATTTCCTTCGTTCTCAATCCCAGAATAGCACCAAAGTTAACAGAATGAAGCTTACTCAACAAAACTCCTAGTAATAGAGCTATTTAAAACCCGATTTCCATACGTGATCTGGAACAAGAACATTGGAATAAAGTTCTCGAACGCAGTGAAGTTAATTCGAGCTCATTAATATTATTAGTCTGAGCGGCAACCCTGTAAGTCGGGCGTGTGCGGAAGAGTTGATAGGCGTCAAACGTCGCGACCGTTCGACACGATTCACGGCTCTGTTACTCGAGTTTGTTTGATAGTAGTTGGAGTTGCTGTACTTTGTAACCTGCAGCTCAGTGTGGTATGATGTCGAATGCTGCTAACTCAGCCAGTTAGCTTGTTTTGTAATCGGTAGTTGAGAGTGTTGAGACAGTGCTGTCGTTTTCTTAATGAACGGTATAAAAAATACTGCCAGTTTATTCTGTCGACATCTCACTTAGGTGGAGTGTTCGCGTAAGTTTTCACTTCGATATATTTACAGAACCGCATTGCTGAAGTTGTCCTTACTTTGGTAACGTTCGTCGGATGGTTGAACCCGAGTTCTGAGTTGAGCTACACGATAACTGACGAATACTTGCAACGTCTGGATAGGTCCCCCCAAATCTAAAAAGAAAAAAAAACTAGATATCAATATAATAATTATGCACTCATCATTTTTCTAGCCTTTTCTCTAAGTACTATGTGGGGCTCCGCTTCTAGTTTAACTGGATGCACGCACCTGAACAGCAGATCATCTGATCGTCAATTTCCCATGGCATTATAGGTAATATGCAAAAATAGCTTCAAATAAATATGAACCCCTTTTAATAATCTGGCATTCTCAGGACCAGAAAAGGCTTTAATGCAGCTACAGGCTGACTTTGTTTAAAAAGTTTTTTAAATAATTCCAGAAACGTTCCAATTCGAACAATCCGCAGTGCAACTCTGACATAAACATTGTACCTATCTACGGCACAATGCAGTTAATATTAATTGCCAGTTACCTGACGTGTCATGGCGCCACAATGCATACATATTCGATGCCCATACATTGCCCGCGGTACGTCAGTCGACGGTATAAAATTCTGATTGGATCACAGATTATATTACCACCAGAGTTTAAAAATAAACTTTATGACAAGTATTTTTGTTTATCTACGCATAGGGGAAAATTAAATTTCGGTTTGCAAATAACAACACACATTAATGAAACATAAAAATTAACTCGAATATTTAATTTATTTTAAAACGGCGTTTGAAAAGTCCCACCCAATCACACGATTGCATGGATTCTAATAAGTAGGCAAACGTAGTTTAATACAAATAAAATAAATTGGCGAGCATTAGCAAAGCTGTCTGTTGTTTTTTTGGTTTTCTAAATGTACCTGCTTTAATCTTCGTGTAGGTACCTACTATAAAATAAATATGAAGATATAATAAATTAAAAGGCAAATAATCTTACCTTGATTCTAGATCAATCAGCTTTCCACACTTTTCCCAAAATAATCTCTTCTCAACCAGTCAAAGCGTTCCCTCCTTCTTTCGTCATTATATCAAGCAACTCTCAAAGATTATAAACTAAAGATGCTAACCACGACCCTCTCACTTAAGTTAACTTAACGCTCTCCTTTAAACCGTTTTATTCAGCTGAAGGCATTTTCCCATCATTAAGGTTTTTTATTAAGGAGAGCTAATAGCGTCAATGGCATTTGGAGAGTAAGTGCTGGGAAGGGGAACATCAAGAAAAACGGGAAGCAAAAAGTTGAGGGAGCCCGATGAGGTAGGGGCGTTATTCTAAGGGATGAAGGGGTTCTGCTAATCTGCGAATGTGGGAAATGCATGATGTGTTAATAACAGATAGGTACTTATATTAGGTATTCACTGTGGGGATGAAAGCCGAATTCGAACTACTTCGTTCGAATTCTTGAGAAATGTCGAACGGTTCGAAACAGGTAGTGAGCAATTCGTAAACAACTAGATTCAATCATACTTAATTAGCTTTCGAAGATTCGGAAATCCAATGTGAAGCAATGAAAAAGACCATTACCAGCTTGTCCGTTAGGTAGGTACTAAAACCATTGTGTTCTTCTCTCTATTTATGAATAATTATGTTATCTGTGTTTGTGTCATAAATAAATAGTAGGTAATAACTAAGTCGACACTACATTCTACAAGTTCTACTAACAAATTAATAAACATCTGCAAGCAACACTAGAGCCGAGCGTAAGAGTGAGAAACTAAGACTCCACTAACCCAATTACAAATAAGACCTCAGAAAATTAACGAAAGTAACAAACATTACCACGTAACAAAATTTTCACATAATCGTATTAACGTCCGGGTTCAACGCAGCTTCGTAATAATAGTTTGATATGGTAACATTTCGAGGCAGTGTTGCCAACCGATAAACATTACTTTTGCTGCAGCACCGTTGAGATCTCAAGCCGATAAGCCGTAGCGTTAAAAGCGCAATAGCACGAACTATAGCATTCGTGAGCCATATTAACCAGTGTTATAATTGTTGTAAGAAACGAATCGCGTTTTAAAGATTTTTATTTTGTAGTTCATAGCTCGTTGCTTATCTAGATGTTGTTTTAATCGACATCGAAAAGGAGGTTTCGGATGTGATGTGTTGAAACACTTTATGCAATGCAGTGTTTTATTTCGAGGCAGGCTAGATTTCAGTATCAACTTGGTTATGAAGTATCCAGTGTGTCACATTCTGCTATTGGTCTTTACAATATTATAAAAAACATATCTGAACGGATTTGGATAAAACTTAACACAAGGGTAGACTATGACCTGGATTAAAACATAGGACAATTTATGCGGGGAGCATGATAGGTACCTTGAGATGATTTTCTACTTTCACGCGGACGAAGCTGCTGGCAGAAGCAAGTTGACGATATAACTTCCTAACCAATAGACGTGGGGTACCCTTAAATAACGCAATATGCAGTGTCCGTTTGTAGCGACAGTTCCTAAAAACCATGTCAGTTCAGCAAAATATCCATCGCAGTTCAATTTAAACTTGGACTTAACATTTAACGCATGGTAGGTACTACGCTTAGAAATGTGATGCTTCGCGCTGCCCGCTTCGCTACGTTGCGTCGCTACGCTAAACACCGCTACGTCAGCCCATTATGATACGCAGAGGCTGTCACGCCACACCGACAGCCTACGCCGATCTAAGATACACCGCTCCGCTATGACAAATATGATAATAGATATAATATATATTTTTACATAATGAATAATAAATAGTTTCATAAAACATCCCCAGTGACAATATATCTGGCTATAATAGTTTATTCCCACTATGACAAGACAAGAGGAGTTTTGCTACTTACCTACATACTATTAATTTAAAATCAACATGCCCAGTAGTTTTTAATACTATTCAGCAAAACAAAACTCAGTCCATTGAATCAAAAAGAAAAATCTCGCTATTGTCCGCTAAAACAATAAAACATAACAATCGGAAATCAATATTTCAAACACAAGCATACTCGTAACATTCATAACAAAATCTGTGACCCAACAAAAATGGGGTGTAAAGTGAAAAGAAAAACGGATATTATTTTATCGTACGATGTATCACGCGAATGGGAATGGGGGAATGCGAAAACAAACTCACTTCAAATATCCAATGAAAAATCAATCCATCAAATCCAATAAAAAATCTAGAGCAAGTTATTATTTCGATGGTGTGGGATGATTTGTAGCTGCCTATAGTTTTAGTTCGAAATACGAATAAACTTTTATTTGATATTCTCCCTTCACCGCTTTATCTGTTTAGTTTTGTTTGAATTCGGACACAATTAGGTTAATAAACAAATAACAATGAAGTTTTACGACTAAGGAAATTGCTGCTGTGATTAAGCACCTACATTTTTCGCCAACAATTTTTGTATTTCGTTCGTGGCTAATCAAGATTGGATTTTGGATTTGGGTATCATCGTCAACCCCTCAATTACAACCTCGACATTTCGCAAATCCTGTTTTTTCGTGTAAGACGTAAGAAGCAATGAGATATTTTAAATCAATGGGTAGTTGGGTCAGCCGACATAGTTAGGAAAAAGGCTAGGCAGATAGATTGGGTAAGTGAGTCCAGTCCGGGGATATATGGCCATTAGTCTAGGTAAGTACCAAACACTTACACCATCTACACAACATGACACTGTGCTAAAGCGGTACTTTTACAAAATTATCTGAAGTTTCTCTTCCCATGCTTTCTAATTCAACTCAAGATAATTCATCCCGACCCTACCTCATACCTTTGTTTTTCACAAAATAAACTGAAGTCTAACACTGAAACCTTGTAATGAACAGTGAAAAACGGGTGAAAATTTTACTAACTTTTAGAACGTTCTGACGAATGTCACTGTCAAAAAAATTGCTACCAATGTCATGTGACAATTTGCTATTTGTTTGTTGTTTCAGCTGTTCAGTCAAACTATGCTGCGAAATTAATTTATTTAAATACAAACGTAATTAGCAATTCAAATTCCCTGTGATAAATTACTAGAAAATAATTCAATCTATGAGTATCATTTTGAAACCGGGTAAGAAGAGGTTAAAGTTATGAAAACAAATTGAAAAGTTCTAGTTTTTTGGCAAGCTGAAAAAGAAAATTAAATGATGCAATATATTTTTTAGGTGTCTGTAACATCCACAGAAGTATGGCTACAATAGCAGGAGTGGTAGAAAGTAAAATTAGAAGCAAATTGATATCCCAGTTGGATGCCAAACATTTGGATGTAATCAATGAATCCTACATGCACAATGTGCCGAAAGGATCCGAGACGCACTTCAAAGTAGTAGTCGTGTCTCCTAAATTTGAAGGGTTGCCATTGATCAAGGTATGTAGACTATCTGTATGCCTCAAGTATCAAGAACTTTAATTTTCTTTACATTTAACTATTTTGATATAATATAGCAGCTATTTCCAGATACATTTTCTACCAAGTATCATGCTTCCCTTTAAACTTGTACTTGTGCCATATTGAGATCTACATGACTCAATAGAAATGCTATTGTATCAATAATAAAATTGCAAGTGTTCAAAATGTATATATAGGTAATACTTGGACTACAAGAGTATAGTTCTTCAAACTAGGATACCAAGCACTTGTCACATGTTTATCTGAGTAGGTACCTATAGTTCGGAGTATAAAAGGCCAGAGTGATCAGCTTGCTACTTTAAAAACTAGCCTCATATAATCCATGCTTTTTTTATAATAATGCATTTGATCAAGCCATTATTTGACTGGCCTGTTGGTCGAGTGGTGGTTAGTGACCCTTCAGAAATATATAAGTGTTTATCAGTTGTCTGGTTGCCATAGCACAGGCTCGGCCTAGTTTGGGAGTGAATGACCATGTGTGAGTTGTCCCAAGATATTATATTATCCTTTTGAATGCCATTGTCACATATACATGACAAGCAAATATGCTGGAAAAAACTGGCACAAAAAATTCCACAACAACCCATCAGTCTGCTAATCTAGAAGTAGTTCATGAATGTTGCTTTATTTCAGAGGCACCGCTTAATTAATGACATTCTAAAGGATGAACTACAGAGCGGTGTCCATGCATTGTCCATCATGGCTAAGACTCCTCAGCAGTGGGACACCAGTGACCAAGTTGTGGAGAGCAGCCCTTCCTGTAAAGGTGGATTTGGAAAGTAGTTGACATTGTTTTATTATTTAATTTTGTAATTTTATTTTAAAAAATAAAATATGTTGATAGTTTAATATTTTTAGTGTTACTTCCAGTTCCAAGTTTTACCCAGAGATTTGTGTTGACTGAACTCAGTCTGGGACAAGCCCTGAAATCAAGTTAACAATAAGTTATGTGTGTGTCTGTCCAATAAACAGAGAATCACTTGTGTGTCTGTCTGTCTCAACTGATTTTCTTCGTATCTACTGGGCTGATTCAGTTGTAATTTGATACACGTATGAACTTGTGAACCCAAACAGGTGCATGTCTAAAATAAACAAATTTCTAAAGGGGTTCACTTTTCAGGGGACAAATTAGAAAATAGGGTCTCAAAAATATTTTTTCCTTAATTTTAAAATACTCCATTCTGGATGTATTCAAGAAAATAGATGGAAATTGGCCATTACCCCTTATCTCCGGAACTACTGAGCCTAACATTGTGAAAAACAAACAGATCATAAATAGACCATAATGTCATCATCATCTACCTAGCCTTTTCCCAACTATATTGGGGTTGGCTTCCAGTCAAACCAGATTCAGTTGAATACCAGTATTTTACGTGGAGTAGCTGCCTACCAGACCTCCAAAACCCATTAACTGGGTAACACGGTACTCTTTGGTACAACTGGTGTCAGATGGCTATTATGGCTTCTGACTATTCGTAACAACTGCCAAAGATCCACAAATGACAGCCGGGACCAACGGCTTAATCTTTTGAACGCCACTGTCACGTATAGGTGACAAGTAAGCGCGTGCCCTGTACGCCAAACGTCACCAATACGTGACAAAAAGTACGGTAAATTTGTGGCTTGGCGTCGGGGGCACGCCGATCCGTTTATGTTCTGGAGTTCGAAAGGTTTACGTGCTTTCCGAGGCACGGAGGAGTCTCAGTATGTAATAGATGGTCACCCATTCACAGATCAACCTCGGCAAGCGTTGCTTAACCTTGAAGATCGACCCGTGCGGGTGTTATTATTTAGCCACGAGCTTATTACACCTAAATAGACCTTATAGATTACAAAAAAACTTATCTGTTAAGAAAAATATTCGTTCGGAACCCTTTGCACGCGAGTACGACTCGCACTTAGCCGGTTTTTTTAAATTATTTTTCACAAAACCTATAGATAAGAATATAAGCAGAAAAAAACGTTTAACAATCTCAAAAGATAACTATTTTGTGCGTTTTAAAATCTTATAAACAGAGACAGTGAATTCCACGGATAAGAAGAATTACTTGAAAAAAGTGTGTAACTTTTGTATTTTTCAACCGATTTATTTTTTTCGCTAATTATAGCTGTTTAAGTAACAAATGAAAGGTGCGTTATTGAAAGATGTTTTCACTTCCTAAACAATTGCCAATGAATAGAAATGAGACCTTTGAGATGTGTGGAATGAATAAAAAATACATACTTGATGATAAAAACTTTATTCTTACACCATCTCTTACATTCTAATTGGACTTTCTTTTTCAGCAGATCAATATGTAATAGACAAGATATTTTTTGTAATACTCAATAATACAAGTATTCAATGTAATACATACAACATTCAATATTTAGTTAAATACTACACACAATTTTAATCACCAATAATGATATTATTTGAAAACTGTACAGCATGCACTTTTATACATTATAAGAATGAATTTATACATATTTAAGGAGTCCTACACACCAAGAGCCAAAGCCTTTAAAAATAATGAATTTCTCTTTAGGATTCATTTTTAATTATGCTAACCGCCCAATCGTGAGAACTTGCACCCTAGGTGGGGCTCCAATTTCTATGTTACAAATGTTAGTATAATCAGAGTAAATACGTGTAGGTATATTATTTGATTAATAAAACTTTTTTTTTTGTTTCTTGACTTATCTTCTATATAATTTACACTGTAGAAGACTTTTTCTATAGTCAAAAAGCTGACAAGCTTTTGATCTTAGGCCCTCTTCGAATCTGACGTAGGCGTCTGACACATGTTTACGAATAAGTTCGCATGCAAGTTGTATTACATTAGCGGGCTACCGGCTACCGAAGTATTATGTGATCTTGGTCGTACACCGCCTTGTAATTTAAATTACAATGCGGGTTACTTATAGAAGGAAACGCGGCGTAACGTTAGGTCAACCAACTCCAGATTAGAGAAGGCACTCTAATATACTCTGATATTTTATTTATTCTTAATTTCTTTGTTTTAGTGTTTTGCACTGTTGTACAGTGTTTCAAATAGTTCACTTGATCACTGCACTCTATCCATTCACTCATTTCACACCGCGATAACGGTGTTAGTTGTATCAGAGATTGAAGTTGTCCAGTCGTAGCTTGCCTTCATTTTCAGTCAGGTAGAGTAGGTCTGCCATGGTCTGCTCACAGATTGCTTCTTCTGCTTTCTCCGACATCTATAAAATTAGAACAAAATATTATGACGAGTTTGGAGTTTAGTTCTTTGAAAACTACTTTGCAGCTTATTGTTGAATACTCAAAAAACTAAAAGATTTTTTTTTATTTCATCAGCCAAACTTAATCTGTGGCACTGAAAGCTAAAAATCTAGTCATCATTGTCCAAAACCACATTCGCCAGAAACCACAAAACTCTGAATTGAATTTAGCTTGGGAACCAAAGTAGATAATACATGTCAAAAAGCCTTACTAATGAACCTTAATTGGTTTTTCTGGGTTCGACGTGGATAAAACCATTAGCTTGGTAACCAACATTGGTTACCAAGCAAAATTGTTTCCCCAATAAATCAAATTAACAGAAATACACTCACCGGCCTATACTTATACTCGCTCGACGGCGCATATTTAAAATTAGGTCCAAAGTTCACACTGACGGTGACATTCTTATGCAGCGACACGGTGGGGTAGTAGCACCCCTCGTAGATACCGACGAAGGCCTCGCCCTGACACTCGCCATTCTTAAAGTAGTATATTTTGCTGCCCGGTAATGGCTTGAGATTGTTTAGAGATTCTTGTATGTTGTCCTTATCTTCATAATAGAGGTGACTCTTGAACTTTACTAGTGGCTGAAAGTAGAGAAAGGTGTAATTAACAACAATATTGTTATTTAATAAAGCGTTCTGGTGTGTTACACTCTAGCTAGCAGAAACACTAGTATCTCAAAAGTTTTTGCTCCTATGCCTTCTTGAAATTAATACATTCCCATACTTATTTAATTCAATTCAATTTTTAAGGTAATGGCTCCATCAATCAACATTCGATGATTTTGCCAATGTCAAGGTACGAGATGACTTATTATAGTCTTTTGCTGTAAACAACTGGACATAAGCCGCCTTATAACTTCTATTCATGTCGATGGTACATTTACATAGCTATTAAGGTCCCAACATGTGGCTATTATATAGCGGCGTTAGACATTTTTCAGATTATCACTGGTGCAGGTGAATTGACATTTTTTTTTTTTTTTTTTTTTTTAATATGGGTTTGCTCTTGACTCTAGTCTAGGTCATAGATGACAGAGACAAAGTCGACGATGGAGCGAGCTTACCCAGAAGAAGCCTGTTCACTCTAATTTTGAAGAGATTAGGG
>NDFZ01004989.1:161303-203803 GCA_002192655.3 Mamestra configurata
TTTTTTTTTATTTAATATGGGTTTGCTCTTGACTCTAGTCTAGGTCATAGATGACAGAGACAAAGTCGACGATGGAGCGAGCTTACCCAGAAGAAGCCTGTTCACTCTAATTTTGAAGAGATTAGGGCAATACAACAGATGGGACATAGTTTGATGAGAAGCACTGCACTCACACTGAATGTTGGATGGACTGATAATCTGCAGCGGCCTGTAAGCGCGGCTGTATGCTCTGAATCGTTTGCATACCCAAGTACTCAAACGATTCAGAGCTTATCAAATAGATCCCTGCTAAGTGTAGGAGCGGAAAGTCTTTACGAACAATTTAGCTACACTCACCCTGTCTTTATAAGTATTGGGAGTATACTTGGTGGTGGCACTCTCTGGCAACACGACGAGGAAACCCAGCGTGTCGCCCTCGCCGTAACCCGAACTGTAGTGCTTGCCTTTAGACTCGTGGAATCTGGAAAAATTTACATTTATTAGTTATTACAGAACGTTAACAGAGATGAATAGTATTTCACAGTATCCTTGACGAGTATCGTCATTCGTCATACACGTGCAACAGATGGCGCCGAAATGTTGGAGCTAAAAATAAACAAACTGACTAAAATACTAATGCAATCTAGACTTTATCTTTGGCTATCATCTTCAAGATTCAATTCAATTCTAATTTTTTTTTTTATGTTTTACAAATAAATCATTTAAATTGAATTGAATCTTGTATGATAAGGATAACAGAGAAATGGCTAATCTGGCAAAAAATTTTGCTCCAGCAATACCTTGACTTCTCTCTAACCTATAATTCGATCCAGAGCTAAAGGGCTGGAATTTTTTGGGTTTTTTTATTTTGGAACATTTTTTTTCAACCGAATGTGCGATTCAGATGAACCAGCCAACCAAACCCCAGACCTGTAGTACAAGTGCGTTACCTGGTCCCCTTGCGGCTTCTCCAGGAGTAGCCGAACTTGTCGTACCCGAGCGGCGCCTGCAGGTTGGCGTAGCGCCGCCCCCAGCCCAAGCGCGCCGCCGCACCCTCCGGCAGTTCCTCCACGCACACCTCCCAGTACCAGCTGCCACGGGACACGCCTGCACCACAAAAGACCGATAAGTATAAAGGTGTAAGGAGGCCAAAAAAAACGTATGTAACGTACGTTATGAAGTAAAGGAGTGAATGATAACGTGTCTGTAAGGTTTATAAAAGCTTGGCACTGACAGCGCAGGACGAAGATGAACATCAGCATCTGCAGCCTTTATAACCCGAAGGGTTGGACAGAAGTGTAGTACATCTACATTTCGCCCAGTTAAGTCTCTTGGGCACAAAACTATGGCGAGGGGGGGGGGGGGNCACAAAAATATGGCGAGGGGGGGGGGGGGTAATGGCTGATCTTTGCCTTATGCTCGTGAACGGGTGCTGCTTTTGGTGTATGATCGCCTTGTTTAATTATGATGGCCCTAGTTTATCACTTGTGGCGTTGAGTCACAGATCTATTGCTAAATTCTACCCTCTGCACGTGTGCTATAGTAGGCGCCAGATAATCGTGGAATAACGGTCATTGACCCACCTACAATTATTGACATTTTTAATTTGAAAAACGGAATTAATGACACAAAGCTGTCCCGAATCATCATCTCTCGTGATCCTTAACATTGTCTAATAATGAAAAACGATTCATATTTAATTGTTCAGGTACCTATGAACAGTTATTAGGGAAAGGTCAATATACTTTATTCCACATTTATCTGGCGCCTACTATAGTGCTGTCTACACGTGCAGAGGGTAGAAAGGGCACACCCTTTACGCTTTTTTGTCTGGAGAGGTATTTAGCTTGATTTGATATTGTTTTTATGCTTGAGTTTGTCTGATTATGCTGGCATAATGGAGTGTGCTAGCTTACAAGTAGCGAATAATTTAGTTTTAGGTTAATGTGTTACCTTTGTATTTTTTTTTTTGTAAGTATACTTTGCATACCATTGTATAGTTCTTTTAACTCAACAGACAGATGTGTTGCTGGGAGTTTGTCGCGCCACTTCTTCCCAGCTAAAACACTAGGAAGTGGTGACGGGCGGGCGTTTATGGGGACTGACTTTATATAGAACTTTGACGTTAAAAAATTTTTTTGAATAATTTTTTTGTCTTTTGAGTTTGACAAAAGCTGAGAATACTTTATAGGAAGCTTTGCATTGGAAAACCTATAAATAACAATCACACTGAATTTTCACACAACTATCATCGTGCAATAGTATTTTTAAAAATTAGATATATATTAATTTGACCAAACGAATTGGTCTGACGAGAGAGTACAAGCCTGTAACGATCTATTGGAATGTTAAGCTTCAACAGTGACCATTCCTGGGGACTTTTTCCAGACGAATCTGATGATAAAATAACCATGTTAGTTTTCCTTTAAATTCGAACAACGGGAGTCTTAATTTATTTAAAGCCCAAGGTCATTTCAATCTAGAATTCTAGATCCAAACTACGAGTATATCTTGTTACGGCGAGAGCTAATCTAATTCAAATAATTTCCTGTTGAGTTAATGAGGTGAATTTCGTCTGCATTTAGTTTAATCAAGGAAAATTAAATCATGTTTTTTCCTCATTAGTTATCGTATCCGTAATGCAATGTATTTGTTGAAAAAAAAATTTTATATAAACACAATTTTACATGCAAGTCACATAGAGAGCTCACTGTTTGAATAAATAATAGCACATTTTAGAGTATACAACGTGTTAACAAAATAAACGCAATACCTCTTAAGGGTCATTGGACTCATATCATTATGAACAACTTTTATTATGGAATTAACCCCAAAATCGCGAAAAAAAATCAGCAGTTCAGCACATTTTGTCTAGATATGCGCACATAAATAAATGTATGGGGGAGTCGATTTTCTTTTCGCAATTTCAGTGTTGGTCCCATAGTGATAGTTGTTCATAATGATGACTACAATAACCCCTTAAGAGGTGTTGCGTTTATTCTGTTACACGTTGTATAAGAACACATAACTAGCTCATGCATGGCGACGCTTATCACATTTTCTTTTTGACTGGCCTGTTGGTCGAGTGGTTAGTGACCCTGACTGCTAAGCCGGAGGTCGTGGGTTCGATTCCCACCCAGGACAAATCTTTGTGTGATGAGCATGATTATTTGTTCTGTGTCTGGGTGTAATTTGTCTATAATATGTATGTATTTAGAAATATATAAGTATGTTTATCAGTTGTCTGGTTGCCATAGCACAGGCTCTGCCTAGTATGGGATCGGATGACCGTGTGTGAGTTGTCCCAAGATATATTATATTATATTATATTATTATTATTATATTATTTTTCGTAATTGAACAGTTTTTAGCCTTGATCTCGCCTACCGAAAAATAATTGATGAGGTCTACGATGGAACGAGCAAGTCGAGAGCATGTTTGATCTCTTTTGCTTTGGACGCTGACGACTATACACAGCAGGTATAAATATGCTTTTGTCTACTGGTACCTAAGTTCAAAGGGATCAGCTTAACCATTTGACGCCAAACTTGATATAAGTCGACGTGCTCATTACATTATTTCATCTAGAAACATTTTCTACAACATTTTTTGTCTTTTCTAGAAGATCATGGCGATTAAAAAGACAAGGCAATACATTTTTAGGACTTGTGAAATTTAGGTGTGTCTTACCATGCGTCGCCCGCACCATGCAATATCCCTTGTCGCCGGTGACCGCAAGCCTGTCTTCCGATATCTTGAGTTGTGGTGCCCTGTCGTGCAGTGCTAGCAACACTATACCGGGACATAGTGACCGGTATAACCAGCCGGGAATCGGCTTGCCACTCCATTCGTTGCTTTCATCGAACTCCTAGATGAAATGTAAGACTTTATAGCATAGTGGTAGAAGGAACATGTTCCGGAATGAACATCAGATTGATGGAAATATATATTCTTTTTTTTTTTTTTTTTTTTTTTTTTTTTTTTTTTTTTTTTTTTTTTTTTTTTTTTTTTTTTTTTTTTTTTTTTTTTTTTTTTTTTTTTTTTTTTTTTTNGAGCTTACCCAGAAGAAGCCTGTTGCATAGCATATGCTCGTTATGTCCAATCTAACTGGAGAATCTCATAGGGCATATCTTAAGTACATTTCGTAAAAAAAAAGATGATTATATCACTTAACGAACTTGAAACCTGTTGACGGTGAACGGCCATTCATTGAAAGATGTCCTCGAGTGCAAGAAAAACTTTTTCAAATACATATTAGAAAGGGGCGCTGTGGTATATTCTTCGTTTTTTGTCCTCACCTGTCGAAATGGCGCATGCGGGTCAGGCTCGGCGAGTATGTACCGGTAGCCGTCCTTGTTAAAGGGATGTTCCGTGGGGTACCCGTGCGAGGGCAGCTTCAAGGCGCCCAGGTCGGCCGTGCGCCCCTTCTTGCCGACAGGCGCCCCGGCGTCCGCGGCGCCGCCCACTGCGGGCCGACGCTTCCCCTGTCTACCCTTGACGTTGCCCGCTAAAGGTACTGAAACAAATTTAAAAGTAAGATAAATACAACTGAAGTACTAATTTTTTTTTAACATACTTGAGTACCTTAGCGCAATTAAGCTTTGAAGATTAACGAAATCAGTTTATCGGATGTTTGAAAATTCATAGTAATTACTTCCCAATCACTGTTAGGGTTTTTTTTTTTTAAGGATGAGAAATCATCAAAAGACTTCTTCCGCTCTGGGTGGAGCGGAAGGGCGTGTCAGACTCTTACTGACTAAAACCCATCCGTGTTCCTTCTAAAGCCCTTTGCGTTCCAGGGCCGCGGTGACTCTTTCGAACAAATTTGGCTTTGCCCTAGCGGTCCCCGTCTTTTATGCTGATATCTCTTTGATGCGCGTGTGAAACACAACGCGCATTCGACCCGGGCCTGGTGGTGATCGGACAGCGAGCCACCCAACGCTCGCCGTCCGCAGGCCCGCGCCTACGGTGGCCGGGGATCGCCCTGCGACTCCCGACGCCCGGGGCGTCTTCTCCTGTAGCGGCGGTTGGGGCGAAGGCCTCGCCGTTCCCACGCGCGGCCCGCCTCCTCCTTCGCTAGCATTACTACTTCGCAGAAGGAGGTGACCGTTTCCCAAGCCTCCTCGCTCCGGACCATGGATTCAACCAGGGCCGGACGCGAGAGGTTGCCGCCGCCGATCCCCTCGACGAGGACACGGCGGTGCTCAGCCCAAGAAGGCAGATCTCCACCGTATGCTCCACCGTGTCAATCACTGTTAGGGTACGATTCTCTTTAAACGTCGTGGGTAAGACACATAGAACTAAGATCTACGAATTCGAAAGTTTTGACTTGATAACGAATATCCCTGTACTTACAAAAACAAAGCAGACAATACACGTTCTTATTTCCTCCCAGCAAGATGTTAATTTGTTATATTTATAGAATCATAGTATGTGCTAATAAAATACACAGTATGATACAAAACCGAGCACGTGGAACCATAAACAAACAAATAAATTTTCACCACCGCAAATTACGGAGGCGTTTGAAGAAAATTAGCACCGCTCATAATGAATACCGTGGCAATTATAGCCAGCTCGCGTACTGAACCAGATTTAATGGCCTAAAGTATGAATAAAGTGATAGATATACTCTTTGGGGGCGTCCATAAAATACGTGAGATGTTTAATGGGGGGAGGGGGTCGAGTCAAATCTCATCTAATCTTACGTTGGAGAGAGGGGGGGTCTCGGCAAATATCACGCAATTTTTTTCTGATTGAAACAAAAAAAAAATATACTATTTTGGTCCATTTAATCCAGATTGTACATGCTTAAGATTTAATCTTAAGCGTAATCGTAATACGATTAAGATCATTCACTAATTCGTTCGAAAGAAAATAATTTCATTCATACTTCGACGTTATACATCTACTGACTGTCAAATCACACATTTTGAAAAATCTCACGTGAGATTGGGGGATGGGGGGAGGGGGTTGAATAAAATCTCACGACATCTCACCAGGGGGGGAGGGAGGGACAGAAAATTTAAAAAAACACCTCACGTAATTTATGGACGCCCCCTTTATTGTACACCATAATAAATTTATGACATTCAAGGCTAATTTATTGTAGCTCTGGCGGATAACTCTTTAAAAAAAATACTTGTCTACAATTCTACATGCTCTAGAAAGGCAATGTCATAGGTCTGTGCCTAAGGGAAGGATCCGACGGACAAAGAACTTCTTCTCCGGGGAGGAGGGGGGGGCTAAGGGACTCAAGCCCCACAAAACACCGAGATATCTTTGGTATTTTACAACCTACCGAAGTCATTGAGGAATTTACGAAAAGTAATCCAAAGAGGCTTGTTATGAGTTAAGCAAAATAAATTTGTATGAGCTTTGTTATTGTTTACTTTACTAAAACCTACACTCAGCGGGGTCAAACCCCAACGAAACAACTCAATGAAAAGAGACGATGACGAATGAGTTTTTAATTTCTTGGCGGACCCAGGCGCGGAAACATTGGGGGGGGGGCAACGGGTGCTGCACTGCCTGAGTTTTTTTTTTTTTTAAGTATCGGAAATCATCAAATGACTTCTTCTGCTCTGGGCGGAGTGGAAGGGCGTGTCAGACTCTTACTGACTAAAACCCATCCGTGTTCCTTCTAAAGCCCTTTGCGTTCCAGGGCCACTGTGACTCTTTCGAACAAATTCCACAAAATTGCCTGAGTCTTAAAACTCACAAGCTTACGAAAACTTTACGTTCCAGTCAAACAAATTACTGCGAAACTGAGTAATACTAATAACGAGTTAACTAACATGGCTGGCTAATGTTATGGTATCGCATATACTATAGGTACGTGGAGGAAGTGTGCTCTGTCAAGTGTAAACTTTATAAAATAGGGTCGCTAGCGGCGTTATGCAGATAAAAAGAAAAAAATATATAGTTATATGTCACCGGAAAATGGCAAACGCCGTAAGATTGTATAAATACCGCGTAAAATTGTAAACTTTTTTTTTCTAAATAAGACACGAATGTTTTGGAAAGTATTGAATCTGGCTGGAATTTAGTGTAGGTATACAAAATTATTTTTTCATAATATATCGAGAAATTATAATCTAATGAAGATTTATTACAATCTTACGGAGCCCACAATTTTCCGGTGACATATATACATATACCCACCGAGTTGAGAACCTCCTCCTTTTTTGGAAGTCGGTTAAAAAGAGGAATAGAAATATCAGCAGCTACCTATTCCATACTTTCGAACTTTTCGGTTTTAAACAGCCTTCTGTAGTTAACACATTTTGTGGACGATTACTTAAAAAAAATATTTTTTCGACCACAGTTTTTCCTCATTGATGAGTCGTCAGACGTACGTTTTAGACTACTTTCCGAGTGAAATTCGCTCCATTTCAATTCGAATGAAAATGGAACAGAATGTCTAATGGACAGTAAAAATCGAAATGTGAATGTGATGCAGTCATAAGGTAAACATCGTGACCTCATTCTGCGTGGCTGCATAATGTTTTCCTATACAGTCTCTATCTGTTTATGACGTGCTTTCACATAACCACAAAATGTCTCTTTCATTTGTTAATTTGCCCGGAAAAGTCCAAAATATGTGCAGTTAATTCCATTGCACCTCATCAAGCCGAAGACCAGTGTCACGGACCCTGGTAAAATTGTCTTTATAACCTAAATGAAAAACTACTCAAATAGTCTTGCTCCAAAAATACCTTCGGAAAAGTGCTAATATTCCCGAAAGAGGGCCAGGTATTTTAAGTTAGTAAGTAGTAAGGACTCGTGAGACAAGGACAAAGTTAACAGGCGTGTAGTCAAGGTAACGATTTCCAAGGAAAACTTCGACCGCGTCGGCAGGTAGGTAGGAAGTATTTTTAGTACCTTGTTCGACTGGAGTGTAACAAGGGAAGGAAAGGGAAGGAGTATTGACCGTTATAAAAGGGATCTTTAGATTTTTTTTATAGCAACACAGGCAAAACCGCTGCTACATAAAAATCAATATTTTCCGAAGAAAACCGCATTTTCATTAAAGACATAAAATACGACGTCATGGAATTCAAACAACTCGATTATTTAGACTTGACACACATACGACACATTACTCGATAAAATAAGAAAATTTCGACGTATATTTTCCGCAATGGACACAAATATTACAAACACAAGATAACGGTTGTGGCTTGGCCATGCTTTTATTTTCCTCATCAAACTGGGTTTGATACTGGAAAAATCTTTATAGTGGCAATAAACACTTTTACAACACGGGACACAACAGCTAAAACAACTGCAGTGTTATTGCAAAGCCGACGGACAAATCGTAATTGAATAAACGAATAAAGAGACACCTATTATACCAGGCTAGCCATACCAACCGCAACTGCAGGAAACAATTATTTATGCAAGGATGTTAGCACCATACCAAAGAGCCATTCAAATACATAACTAAAATCAATTGAAATCTTAACTTACTATCCATGTCGTCAGCACCGATAACTGGACAAACTGACAAATATATTTAGTGCAAGTGTTGATAAGATAAAGTCCACGTATCGAGACGCTACGCGATTACATCGGGGCCTTACGTGACAAACAACACAACAATGTGGAGCGCCGAACATAAACAACCCACCAACATCATTATATGGAATAAAAATAGTTTTACCCATAAACATACCGTTACTTTAACGAGATAAAAACGCGACGCCAATACATACCTACTTAAGTAAACATTTGTTCAAGGCAAATTACGATTCTGATAACAGATAACCGTGTAAACTAATTATATATGCACATAACATTATAAGGAGGTGTAACAGTGAATTTGAGAAGAAAAAAAATAATCGGACGTAACTTACCAGCCATAAAGTTCAAGGTGATTATGAAGTGAACTATTTAAATCTAAAATCAATAGAGGAGAAATCGCGCGACTAACGCGACGGTCCTGTGTGTACTTATCGGCGAATATACGGACACACTAACGTAGAATAAAGTGTTTTAATGCGGCCGCTGTGTGCGTCGCAGAGTTATGTTTACATACACCAATGCATAAAGAACGATGTCATTATTCAATAACATGTCTTTGTGGTCGACTCTACAATTCTATGTATGCACCGCGCGCGTTACGAGTGTAGGTTTTTCAGTGTATTGGATCGTTTCCAATGCGACATGTCAGTCGGTCAATTATGGTGTTTTAAAGGCACTCAACAATTCCCAACTTGACGTTATAATATTGAGGTCAGATTAGTAGGTCGCACTTGTCATATTTCCTTCGGCTGTACATAAATATTGTTGTAGATTTATTCCTTATATTGTAGTTGGTTGAATTAATGATTTATTACAATAACATCATGTTTTAATATATATAACGTCTTGAATTATGATTGTTTCAATAAGGTCGTCGTCTTAAGAGAATTGTCATTGGGCTGTTATTGTGCAATTGAATCTTCGCAATGCCCACTTTATATGAGCGTGCTAAACATATAATCGGCTGTGACAACCTCTTTGCATAACAATTTAGTGTACAGCAGGTATTGTTTTTGCTGTCTGGGAATATAAAGAAGAATAAAAATATTTATTTCATAATTTCAAGAGCTTGGATATTGTTGATGTTTTTGCCATTTAGATTGATGCATTTTTTTTTAATATTAGTGCGTATTTTATATTCATTTAATTAGCAATAAATGTAATTTTTAATTTTTTCATTTTTTCACATGGCGACTTTACCTTCAAATATCTCGGCAACGTGGCACTTTAGGGCACCATGTTGCTAATTGACATGTTTTGTTTGTTTAATGTACCCATATATGCATGTTACACAACTTTGAAAAAAATCCTATAAATAAGATAGATCCTATATGGGTTCCATTTCTTACGGATGTTCTGAACCCTAAAAATCGTGGAAATATATCTACATCCACAGCAAATATATGCACACATCTCAAAAAAAAAAATGTGGACTACATTTGGACAAAATTATCATAATCAGCAAGGCAAAAGCTTTGCAGCAGAAGCAATTACTGTTTTATTCAAACAAACTGTCTAGCCTTATCCCAACGTGTTGGGGTCGGCTCCCAGTCTAACTGAATGCTGCTGAATGCCACTTTATTTTAAATTAGCTGTTGCCCGCGACTTCGTACGCGCATATCCCGTTTTTTTCCCCGTTCCTTTCACGTTCCCGTATAGCCTATAGCATTCCTCATGAATGTGGCTATCATACCCAAAAAGAATTTTCAAAATCGGTTCAGTAGATCCAGAGATTACCCCCTACAACCTCACAAACCTTACCTCTTTATAATATTAGTATAGAAGTATAGATTTAAATTTAACTTACTTGTAGCTATGCCCATATCAGTAACCTTGAGCTGCCCCTGCTTGATCATAGCTTCATAGTTGGGCTTGATAGCCGTCAACTCCATATTGTACAACCCAAACATTGGTCCTTGGTTGGCGTCCTCCTCGTAGGTGAAAAGTACTTGGATGTCCTTTATAAGGGCCCGCTGCACTGTTGCATACCAAGATTGGGTTACTCTGAAAAACATGTGAATTTATATTTTTTTTATGTAATTGGGCCATTTGATTCTGGAATAGATTCTTTGGGAAGACTCTGGGAGGCCAGGAAAATCTAATGAGTGGGATATAAGACAGAGTAAGAAAAAATAAAATATGCATTTGAAAATAGAATAAAAACAAATAGCGTAATTTAAGGAGTCCATCTTACAGTGGCTCAGTTAGGTGTTTTCAGTCCTTTCTGACCACATTTAAAACACATTAGATATCTAGTTTTTTTACATGATTTTAAATCATGACCATAAATACGGCACCTATGACAAAAAGCATTTTCAGTTTAATAAGATGATATACCTGAATGCTGAAAATAAAGTTATGATTCACATGAAAGCACTATTAGAAAATTCTTGAAATTGGCACAAGTGACAACTTCATTTGTTTTTTTTTATCCTAAAAAGTTAATAAGCTGCCTGTATTTTTTCGAATTTGTTAAAAACTATTTTCTCAACTCTTTTAGAGGGGAGAAGGGAGTCAGTTTTCAGCCAAATAATGATTTTGATTAGCCCTTATCAACAAACTGCTTAATAAAGACCTTATTTAGGTAAGAGCTTACAGTTAGAGAGTGGATATCCTAACTTTAAATGGAGTTTTATTTTAAAAACACCTGAGACATGGCATACTGTGACCTGAAAACAACATTTTTATAAAAAGCAAAATACTGCTTGAAAAAAAACACAATACAAGATTGCTACTCTTGATTTATTGACCAAAAAGAAAGAGCCAAGTCGAATGGAAAAGGATTGCGGAGCTTAAGGGTTTTTTATTTAATTTCTGTGTCTTAGCCTTGCAGTGCGACAGGATAAATAGTTATTTTATTTTTAAATAATTTAATCATTTAAATATAGAATACAATATATATTCTTGTATAACAAGGCAATTAGCCTGGAAGGATGAGTGGATGACTTATTGGGTAGTTTTGACCAGCCGAGCCAAGGATTACTGTTCAAATAATTTATCATTTTACCTTCTCGGCATAGTAGTCATGGCTTCCCAGTATTGGTCTATGTATGGTATGATCTCCCGGTCTTTGCTGAACAGAAGTCTGTTGCTGCCATCTTTTACAGTCTCCTGCTTTAGATTTGCAATAGCTGTTAGACACATCTGAGGAAATGCTGTGAACAAGGTGATATATTAGCTGGGTGAAATGTGAATCACTTATCTGTTTGATAAGTAGGCAACAGAGAGATTTATGGTGTTATTTAATATTATTCCATTTATTCATTTTCTATACATATTATTTTCATTTTTAACCCTCAAGCGGGCGCGTAGTTATTTGAAACCGCAACGGTCGCGCGTAACCGAAATGACCTACGGAAGATTTCAGGGATTTAGAACACCGATTAATTGAAACTCATTTTTATTTTTATTCTGAAATTATCTATTGGACAACACTAACATATTATGCACGCCCAACCAAAAAGGTCTCTCCTTCGAGAGTTTTGTTGTTTTACTTAGATGTTTTTAATTTTTACTAGCTGTGATACGATCTAATAATTGGTATCGTTGTTTATTATAAACTCTAGTCTAGATTACTTCAGAAATAGTCGTATCGTCAAGGTAAAGAAACGCACGAAAGTTAGCCATATCATGTCATCTGAACAAAACCAAGAATAAACCAAAAGAGACATGGAAAATTGTAAATAATCTGACAAAGAGAAAGCAAAACAAAGTTAGAAGAAAACTGGTCCTAAACATTGACAACAAGGTGGTTGCGGATCCACAAGTAATAGCAGACACTTTTGCTGATATATTTGTGCATAAATCATCACTTTTAAAAACGGAAAAAGAAAGAGCGATGTCTTTCCTAAAAAGTTCAACATCACGAGTAGAAAGTGAGATGACTTTTAGCTTGACGACACCACAGGAAATAACAAAATTAGTACGTAAGATGACAAATAAAGCGTCTTCTGGACACGATGACGTGCCCATATCGGTGATCAAGGATAACATAGAAATATTAGCGTATCCCCTATCGGAATTTATTAATAGATGTATTGAGGAGTCTGTTTTTCCTGAACAACTTAAATTGGCAAAGGTTGTTCCGCTACATAAGAAGGGTACAAAAACGGATCCTAAAAACTACCGGCCGATATCTTTGTTACCAATCTTGTCAAAAATTTTTGAAAAAATAATCAAAAGTAGGTTAATGGTTCACTTAAATTTAAATAGAATTATTAATTTTAGACAATTTGGGTACCAAAAGGGGATAGGGACCTCAGATGCGATAGATAAGCTTATTAATGACATCATTAGTAAATTGAATGACAAAATGAAAGTAGCTGGATTATTTATTGACTTAAGTTCTGCGTTTGACACAGTAGATCACGAACTACTTCTGGCTAAACTGGAGCATTATGGCATTAGAGGTAATGAGCTGAAACTTTTGACATCTTATTTAGAAAACCGTAGAATGTATGTAGAAATAAAAGACATTAATGCAAACAATTGTGACGTAAAAAAGTGTGCGAGTGAAGTAACATATAAGTCAAAAATGACCAAAATAAGCCGCGGGGTGCCCCAAGGTTCAATCTTAGGACCAATTCTATATTTAATTTTCACGAATGATTTACTCAATTTTATGAATGAAACTCAACCTGACGCAGGACTTGTAATGTTTGCAGATGATACGAACGCCATAATCGGGTCGCCAAACTTAAACGAATTGACAGAAAAAGTAAATATATGTTTGAAGAATCTTTCTGTTTGGTTTACTGCAAACAATTTAATAATAAATCCAAATAAAACCCAAGTGATGTTGTTCAAAACAACGTCACGTAACAAAGATGGCATAGATGTCAAGCTCAAAACGGAAAATATTGGACTGGTAAACGAAGTTAAGTTTTTAGGAGTTTATATAGATTGTCTATTAAATTGGAAAAAAGAGCTCACCGCTATTGATTCCTCAATATCTTCAGCTTGTTACGCGCTAAGAAGCCTCAGGGACGATATTGATCAAAATCAGCTAAAAGCAGTATATTATGCATTGGTAGAATCCAGGTTGCGATACAGCATTATGTTTTGGGGAAGTAGTTATGGGTATAATTGCCAAAGAGCATTCATACTCCAGGAACGTGCGTTAGGAACTATTGTGAGGATCACACAATGGGAGTCATGCAAAGAATATTTTAAAAAATTAGGCATTTTAACGGTGCCAAGTTTATATATTTTAGTACTACTCAGCCATTTTGCAAAATATATTACCGAGCACGAATCACAAGAAGAACGTGAACTAAGAGAGAACACTAGAAGAAACGTTGTAAAAAATAAAATTGCCCCTAAACTTAACATTGCTAAGCATTGCTCTAAATATCAAGCAGTGGAATTATTTAATAGGTTGCCTACTGACTTAAGAACGTTGATTTACAAAGCTACACTGTTCAAAACTAAACTTAAAGCATTCCTATTAGATAAATGTTTATACTCTATATCTGAATTGGTGACAGGTGATGGTAAATAGTTTTTATTTTTTATATCTTTTATTTATTACCATTAATAATAATTTAATATACTCAAGACATTATTCAATTTTTGCATTTAAGAGAATTACTTACTTGACTTAATATTAAATAATAATAATTTGACATGAGACTATTTACAATAATTAATTTGACTAACTATTTACTTTCTACTGACATAATAATTATCATATGTTACTGATTTTATTTTTATTGTAATTTGCTTTTTATTATTTTTTTTATTTTATGTGTTGAATGCAATAATTTATCATTTTTAACTGTAGTAAATTTCTAAATATGTACCTACTAGGAAATTCAAACACAATGCGAATTGTTACATGAATAAATGAATTGAATTGAATTGTAAAAATTACAATCAGGCGCGTGTAGTCATATCGACGGCGAAGTGCCAATAACTCCTAACTGCTGAAATCAATTATTTACACATACTGAAAGAAAATAATTTCTTGAGAAGTTGAAAATTAATTAGTAAGTATATTGAATTAGTTAATAACCATTTAATGCAGTTGCAACTAAAAATACACTTCGGAGATTTCACGTAATACATGGGAAAAGCGCCAGTAAATTAAAATCTGTAAGAAATGAATCTCTCGAAAAATGTCAGTTAGGAGGTATTGGCACTTCACCGTCGATATATACATTCTGTTCCCTTCTGGAGGCTCGGAGAAGGAGGGAGTGCAGTAGTTTTTATGCATATTGAACTAATGACAGGCTACTAGAAACGAGAAATACTTGTGACTAGAAATCATGATATTATTAATGAAAATGTATCCAGTGCGGTCGATTCGACGCCGCGCGACCGCTTGAAGGTTAAATAAATCTATAAAAAAATAAAAAATTGTAGCAGATTGTCATGTATACGTGACAATGGCATTCAAAAGGTTAAAATTTGCCTGCTTGAGAGTGCAACATGCAAAGAATGTTGAAATGACTGAGGCATCACATAATACATGTGATTGATTGCATTCATTTGTGTTATATTTAATTAAGCTGCTGGGCATAGGCCTTCCTAATTCCATCTTCTTCTCTTGATGTTGTATTATGCAGTTAAAAATTTTTTTTGACTGGAAGTCAGCAAGGTTTAAAAGGCCCTCTGGTTTATTTTAAAACTTTTTAAAATTTCAAGTAACTCAAAGAATATCTCCATTTTCATTAATTCAAATAAGTAAGTTGTTTTATAGATTCTAGTTATCCTACACACATGTATTTAAATCCTGCTGTGACTATGTAACAAACAGAGGTATTAATATGTACTTCACTATCTATGCAGTTCATGGTGAAGGTTAAATCAGATTTCATTGAATGACCCCTATGTCTCGGTAAGTAAGGATGCCAACTTGACTTGTAGGAATAATGGATTATTTTAACATAAATTAAACTAAAAATATGTCATAGCAACCAAATACTCACGAGCCTGGTTCTTCTTGAATGTTTCCAGTCCAGTTGGAGAGCAATTCTTGCAAATAAACAAATAGTTTGTCATGAATGGTACCAGTTTCCCTAGTTGGTAGCCTATACATGATTCGTGAAACCATCGATTGCAAGAAGCACACAGCAGCTCTGCTATGTTCAGGTTTCGATCTTTCCCGCTAAAAATCATAAAAAGGTTATTGATGAAACTCATTCGGCATATGAAAAAAAAAGTGCCAAAGTTTACTCACCAGTAGCAATTTCCTTGAGATTCATTAGAGGTTTTATTCGATTTGTTTCGTTCTGCATTGTCTCCCGGCTTTTGAGATTCGGATTGATTGTTGTGAGCATTGTTGGAGCCAGCATCTGACTCCGAAGATTTCTTGTATGATTCCAACGTTCCTGACGACATCTTCAATATTTAGAGGCTTTTTCCAATCAAAATAGATGAACTCACTCACATTTTATGAATAAAGATAATTATAAAGTATCAAAATAAATAAAATATGAAAAATCTACGGAAACAACAGTGGAAACTGTGGAAAGTGAAGTGTTTCTATCAAATTATAACATTGGTAAAAAGGATAACTCAAACATTACTATTAGAAGGCGCTAGTGTTGCGTGCAAATACCTGTGAAGGAAAGAGAAAACTTCAAACTGTGAGCACGACTATGCTATTTGCTATTTGGTTGTCAAGACTAAATTCCGTTCGGAAAGTCTAACTCATTCAGTTCATGTGGACGTTCACAAATACTTAAAATGTAAAGAAACAACTATAAAATGTAACGAAACATAACAATTGAGGAAATAGATAATATATTGATGAAATAATAATGATTTAAAATCAAAAAGAAATGGATCCATAAAAGAAAAAACTAAACTAATACGAATTGGCCTCGTTCTGTCTTTTATCTTTCAAATCGACAACGGCAAACGGTTGTCGTGGTTACAGTTTTGTTTTTAATTTCATGGGATTAATTTTCTTCAAACGAGCTTCAATTATTTGTTGTCTTGCTTCAAGGTTTTATAATTAATATAGCCACAATGGATTCAATCACAAGCACGGACAACTTATGCATTGACATAAAAATGAAGCAAGAGAACATGTTGATCGAAATAATCAGGGAAGTTTGTGGCGAAAACAAATTGTCTGATAAACTCAAGGGGAAAGTGAACAGGATCATCGCTGACTGCGACCTCTCGTATTATTCTAGCCTTCACAGGCTGAGTACTAGTGACGAGAGCACTGCTACTGTGTTAGGTAAGGAGCCAAAAACGTATAATGTTTGATATACCTCAAGAACGAACTCAAGTTAGGAACTGACTGAAATGTGATATTTTTTATCGTCGTGTAGGCTAATAATGTAAACCCAAGTTCAAACAGTTGTCTTAGGGGCAAATAATGTTAAATACTAATGGTTGCTATGAGCCACCTAATACTTACCCTTTTTTCAATGAGCTAGAGGAATGGTCACTAAGAAAGTTTTCTAAACATCTTGCTGAATGACTTTCATATTTGCTATCAGAAAATAGAGAATAAATAGATATCCTTCGCTTATGAAGTTCCGATGTGAAAAATAGCTTGCACTGTGATGAACATACTTACTACCAAGTCGGCATTATTTGAGAATTAGAGCATCAATCAGAAAATATGTTGAATACTATTGAAAACATTGAACTTATTCCAGGATTCATGCACCAAACAGCAGCAGAGCTCACATTTGATGAGCAGTCAGAATTTAATCAGGCAGTGCTGCAAAAAATACAAACCAAGTTGCCAGCATTTATTTCAGAACTAGAACACCTAAAACAGTCAACCAGCAGTAAGAAACCTCTAAATGATGAGAAGAAAGAACTCCAGGTCATTACATTTTTTTTATTTTTATTCTGATATGTGGCAATCCAATCCTAAAAATATGAAAGTTTGTATGTTTAGTAATCTATTAGTCCTAAATAGCTGAATGGATTTTGATAAAATGTGGCACAGGGATGAAGAACCTTTATATTTTTGTTTATTAATAACACCTCAACTGATAGATTGGATGAAATTTAAAACATGGCATTTGGATAATTTTAATCTTGTCAGTATGTTCTCTAAGGAAGATTCCCAACATGAGGTAGCCAATGAATTAAACCTTTTTCTTTTAGGCCAGTATTGATAATAAACTAAACAACCTTGAAGAACAGGAGAGTGAGAAAGTGGAACTTCTGATGGAGTGGCTGAACCACAGGCTCCGTGATGTGACGCAGTTCAGCCATGATTCTAATGAAGTACTGACGCTGAAGACTAAGATACTGGATTATAAATCTAAGTGAGTATGTCACATAATCCTAAAAACGTCTTTCGAAGAAATCCGTTAAAAAGGGTACAAAAGTAACTGAAGTGTCATTGGTTCAGAACTGAAAGAATTGTAGTACTCCATCATCATTCATCAACCACATAATCAACTACCATTAGGTGGGATAGTGGTCAAAAGCAAGCTTATCAATAATAAAAAATAAAAATAAAATATTTTTGAGGGACCTGGGTTCAATTCCTAGATTGGGCGGGCAGTGTGGTTGATTTTTTCCACCTAGAACTTATTAGTAGCAGTTCTCTAGGCCATGTCAATGGCATGGCTCAGTCTTGATTAAGACATAACTGGTACATGGGAATTAAAACATAACTGGTGTAGTGTGAAATCCTATTCTTTTGAGGAATACAAGTGTGATATTATTACATTTTGCAAAGGAATACTAAATCATTGTATTTTGTATTTGTTTGTACATATTTATGTAGCTTCTTACCTGCGTAAGTTATAAATTGAATGTATGATGATTATTAAGCTATTTATATGTACATGCATAACATTAGAGGATTATACACCTAAAGATATATAAGCCTAAATTACGAAATCTTTCATTAATATTAATAACAATACTATTAAATAACACAGTTCTTAAAGAAAACTATTTAGTTTCAGACAGGTCATTAAGACAACACTAATGATGCCTTCTTTATTGCAACTCATTAAAAGTTCATGGCTATACGAACATTATCCATTGTTTATGCTGGATCATGACCTACGGTCTTTAAAAAGACTTAATGGAATATCTAGTTTAAAAAAAAATATGTCCAAAATCATGGTTAACAAAAATAACTTGGCTGCTCATTTTTCGCCTAATAAAAATATAAAGTTACAAGGTTAATATTGGAACTAAACACATTTTTTACTCTCAATATGATAATAGTTTTTGGTACATCATACCGGCCATGATTCCACTGATGTGCCAAAGTCAAAATGATTTTAGAAGGGTCCAATGAAAGTGGGTCCGCCCATGGCACGGAATCATGCTAGTGGGAGGCTTGTTGCCACAGGCACGTCATGCATCTGCCTAGTCTCTGGTCTGTCCTTTGTCTTTCTTTTGTTATCGGTTAAATGTTAATCTTACTTAGTAAGTACGTGTCTTTGCTAATATAATTTACATAGGTACTTCTAATAGGTACTTACGGGTTAAGGCATTCTATTTAAAAGTTAATCATTTGTAATATATAAAGATGTACTTTTTAGGGTTCCGAACATCCGAACTCTTATAGGATCACTCGAGTGTCTGTCTGTCTATCTGTCCGTCCGTCTGTCACAGCCAATTTTCTCCGAACCTACTAAACCGATTCAGTTGAAATTTGGTACAAATAATATGAACTTTTGTGATCCAACCACAGACGCATTAAACAAGTTTAGAGTATGGGGTCACTTTTGGGGGGGAAACAAGAAAATTAAAAAAAAAAAAGTTATCAAGCTTTACCGTGTGTCATATACCTACATATCAAATGAAAGGGCTATTGTAAGGATTTTAATCCCTTGTTATCATAATTTTAAAATAAATAGTTATGAAGTTATTCAAGAAATTTGATGTAAAATTACCATTACCATAACTGAGGCTAAAATTTTGAAAAATATCAGATTATAGTAATTCTTTACCTATATTTACAGGAAAACCTAGTAGTCTATATTAAAAAAAATTGTATACGTTCGGAACCCCTTGCACGCGAGTCCGACTAGCACTTGGCCGGTTTTCTTTACAAGCAATATCCCTTTTTAAAACAGAACCATGGCACTGACACTTCACGGTAGAAGGAGCCTGAACACTGCGCGATCGAAATACTAAAATTTCTGGAATAAATAGGGAGGGATGGGACTACTAAAAACTTTTTAATCTTTTGAACGCCAGAGCATAAACGCGCCCCCGACGCCAAGCCACAAATTCGCCGTACTTTTTGTCATATATTTGTTACGTTTGAAGTACAGGTCAGGCGCTTGCTTGTCATTTGTCCGTGACAATGACGTTCAAAAAGTTAAACCAAATATTTTATTTTCAGAATTCTCCACCTGCAAATCCTGCAGAGCATCTTTACTGAAACAAACCAGTCCATCAAGGCCTACAGTGAGATACATAAGGACATGAAAGAGTCCATCAAAGAAACGGAGCAGAGGATCAAACACTTCCGGAGTATTATTGATAGTGATGCATAATTTTAAACCGTATCCATCAAGCGTAGGTATACCTGCTAAAGTTTTCACAACCTTATTGCTAAGAGAATAAGGGCGACAAGTGGTCTGAGGGAAACTTGCGGCAGTACGAACGTACTAGCGACGTCAACATCTTCAGACCTCATTCCATTCTATTTGGGGGCAGGAGAAGATAAGCTAGCTTGAAAAAACATTCTGGGGCAGTCTGGTAAAAAATTTGCGAGATAATAACGTTCAAGAAGACAGGCATCATCCAAGGTGTTTTAACCTTTTTCTTTTAATTTTTATTCTTTTTTACTTTTCTGTTTGTTTTGCGCGAGTTCCAAATAAATATTTTTCGTTCTTTCTTTCAAAGACGTCGACAGTTTTATATATTTACCAAAAATATTCTGAATATCTGAGTATTATTTTCACACCTTCACTTGGCAAGACATTACTTTATCGATAGTTCCCTTTGTTGTGGAATATCTCTTCCTATTATTTTTACAGTGATCGTGGTTTCATTTAGGTTTGTGTTAAAAAGAAAGAACTCAATTGAATCGTGAACAAATTATTATTTATACCTGCAAGATAAGACAGGAAGTTTATTTTTTGTTTTGTTAACTATCATTTCTACTATTTCATAATAAACGTTGTTTATTAATAATTGAGTTTTCTGTCATCATCATGTTCTGTTCTCATCTTCCCTTTTGGGTTTTCCTTGTAAGTAGGGCTGCCATCATCACCAAAATTGCCGACACCGGATAAAATCTTAAAACCTCCGGACATTTGGGTGAAATTGCATATTACCCCGGACATTCCCGAAAAAATAGCGTCGTTTTAAATCAAATTAATAATCTGACAGTTTATTTGCAACGTTTAACTACAGCGTCGGCTATTTTGCAGCGCCGGAGTTAGCTTATAAGCGGTTTACGATTACTAATGATTTTTACTAAGTCTCATTTTCATATGTTGCTTATCTTTTTAATTTTCAATAAATCGAGTTTCCTTTGACACAAAAACTTTTGTAAACCCTGCCCGGGCGTTCCCCGGACGCCCTCCAAACTAGGACAAATCCGGGGAAACCCGGATGGATGGCAACCCTACTTGTAAGCCCTTTATCAACTATCACCACATGACAGGAGATGTTTAAGATCTAGGTTTGAGAACTAGGTTTTTAGTACCCACATCCCAGGTTTTCTGTTATGTTATCTTATCCTTCCCTTGGAGCTTTCCTGGTGAGCCCTTTTTTGACCCGTCTCCACAGGAGATGTTTAGGAAACAAAATTACTTAATGTTGTTTAACTGTTAAGTTTATTCGTAACATACAAAAATACAAATCTTTCCTCTTTATAATATTAGTATGTATAGATTAACTCTTGAAGCTCGAACAATAGAAGGAGTTTAGTATGTTACGGTAAACGCATCTAGAACTACGAAACATAAAATTGTGAGTATGGACTTGCAGTTCACTGTACCGAATGAATTTATTCATGCAAACTAAATAAAGAAATGCAAACTTACCTACCTACAAAACAATGATAAACAAACATATTAGTAGTATAGTACGTAAACCCACAAAACAAACAAGATAGGTCGCTAATAAAAAATATTTCGAATATGTTCAGAATATTTGAGGAGCTCGTGGCTAAAGAATAACAACCGCACGGATCGATCAAGGTTAAGCAACGCTTGCCAAGGTTGGTCTGTGGATGGATGACCATCTTAAAATACCGAGTTTCCTCCGTGCCTCGGAAAGCACGTTAAGCCGTTGGTCCCATCTGTCATTTGTAGATCTTTGGCAGTCGTTACGGATTGTCAGAAGCCAGTAAATCTGACTGCAGTCTTGCCAAGAACTACCGTGTTACCCAAATAATGGGTTGTGGAGGTCTGATAGGCAGCCGCTCCACGTCAAATACTGGTATTCAGCTGAATCCGGTTTGACTGGAAGCCGATCCCAATATAGTTGGGAAAAAGGCTAGGCAGACATTCATAGACCTATGAATCACAAAAGTGTTATTGGCATTTTATCTCGTATCACGCCCAGTTACGTACACGGAAAATAAAGTAAAAATGAACACTAAATAAGTAAAATAAAAATACACGGGGAAAATTAACAACGAAACTAATTAGTTTTTACAAAACTTTGACGTTCACAACAGAGGCAACAGGCTGACATTGAGAGTTAGATCCTACTCGTCTTGTAAACTCAGTCCCAAGTTAGAAGTAGTCGAGGGCACTCGTGCTAGTGAATCGGTCAGTGATAAGTTGACAACACGGACGCGGCACGTGAATAAAAATGCTGCAACGGATTTCATTAGTCATGGATGTAGTGACTAAAATATTTAGGTAAGTTTTTTTTTTAACTATTTATAGGTGTTAGATTTGATGAGCACATTTTTTTTCTGTGAAGGTTAAATCTTTATGGTCATTGATAAGTATGTAAACAGCGGAAATTGGTTTGCTTCCAGTTAGCTGCGAGATAAACATGATTGTATTAAGATATATATTAGCGACCTACCTACCTACAATATAATAAAATATCATTATAATAATTATATCTAGTTATAGTAGGCGCCAGATAAATGTGGAATAAAGTATATTGACCTTTCCCTAATAACTGTTCATAGGTACCTGAACAATTAAATATGAATCGTTTTTCATTATTAGACAATGTTAAGGATCACGAGAGATGATGATTCGGGACAGCTTTGTGTCATTAATTCCGTTTTTCAAATTAAAAATGTCAATAATTGTAGGTGGGTCAATGACCGTTATTCCACGATTATCTGGCGCCTACTATACTAATGGAGATATAAGCAACGTATCCCAATTATTACTTTGTTAAACTAACTAGAATTCAATCAAACTTTAAATGAGACAACCAAGTTCAGCAAATTAATTTAGGGAAGCGTACCTATTTAAAACTCAAACTAGCGTAAATAAGCTTGTCTCCCTAAATCCCATTTCAATCCTAGAAATATCCCACAGTCGTATAAAACGAACTACGGCACATGTGTTTCTAATAAAACGATCTCACGTAGCTATAAAGGGCCCCCATACACCATGCAATTCAAAAACACAGTAAGGAAGTAAGAAATATCTTTTGATACTCAGTTTATCTCAATAGTGCGTTTGTGACGATTCACAACAATAGAAAATTATATGTGGGTACTTTTAGTTTGCTACCATCCATAATTCGTAATGAAAAGGTCTGCTTTAAATAGTTACTTACTCTGTGGTCTGCTTGAAATGACCACAGTATATTTTTACGGCGAAACGACGCCAGAGTTAGTTGCTAACACGAGGTTGAATAACAAATAAGTATTGCATACATAACGGGCCCGTATCCTCCAGGGCTGATGGTTCCCGCTTGTACCAGGCAGCCAGATTCCTTCGGGCAAACCATTTACTTATCAAGATTAGATAACAATGTAGGTACCCAAGTACATCAATGAACTAGAATCGGACTAGATTAGAATGTAGCAAAAACACTTATTTTTTACAAATACTTGTAAAATAACCGGCCAAGTGCGAGTCGGACTCGCGTACGAAGGGTTCCGTACCAGACGGACGGACAGCAGTCTTAGTAATAGGGTTCCGTATTACTCTTTGGGTCCGGAACCCTAAAAATAAGTGTTTTTTACAAATTAAACCCAATCCAGAAAGGATTAAACTGAAAGAACTGTATGAAATATTGTCCAGTTCATCTATGAAATAAGCAATAATGTCACAGCTGCTCTATTGTGTGAGGAATTGTCCTGAACAGGTCGCTATTCTTAATAGTTTTAATCATGCTCAATTTATTATCTCCAATTTGTACGACACTAGACAATGTCAGAGTAATCTTGTTTGTTTGCGATTAGGTGACCGCAGTTGAAGTTTAGAAATACTATTTACTTGTATTACGAGTAGGTAAAATTTTATCTCTGCTGGTATTGCTTTGTTGTACCTATTAGTATATAAGTGTGTGCTGTATATTAGTGTAATGTTGGGTGCATTGTGCTCACATAATTTAGTCAATTGATCAATGTACCTATGTAAACAAAATATTCTAAAACTTATATTTGAAAAGAGTAACTATGCAGTTTCTTGTCCGTTCTTCTCCATAAGAATCTACTTTTTGCGAATGGACAACTAGTCACTTATATTTTAATTTTAAATTGTATATTTGACGTTCAAAAGTGCCAGTCTAGTTGAAATAAATGAATTGACTTGACTTTGACTTTGAACCAATACAATGTAAGTAAATAAAACTAGAAAGAGCTATTTTTGAGCCTCTTACATTGTGTTTTTTTTGCTAAAAAGTAAATTATTTATTAAAAGTTTAAAATATCATTGGGGCAGATAGGAATAACGATTAAAACAAAATTCCGTTGAAAAATTGGGTATCCAGAATCATGTAACAAATCCATGGTATTTTATTTATTTATTATATTTTGAATAAAATGATATCCGTTTCAGCTGAATCCGGTTTGACTGAATGCCGACCCCAATATAGTTGGGAAAAGGCTAGGCAGATGAGATGATGATGAAAATGGTATTTGCGTATTTCCGTTTGTGCGCTGATGTGTCCTACACACTAAAGCTAAGTAAGTTTGACTTTTAATTGTATTCAGTAACAATTTACTGAATACAATTAAAAGTCAAACTTACTTAGCTTTAGTGTACCTATTTTGACAAAAAAAAATAAAGTGAGTAGTCCAGTCAATATAGATATTATGTTACTTATATAAAGTTGGACCGCAGGGTATGAAAAATATACCAATGTGTAGGGAAATATCCCCTGATTTTTCATTACAAAATGTTTAAGCTGCACGTGGATCGGAACAGTTATAATAATTTAAAAACTAATGTGAAAATTTGGAGATTCACTTTAATTATTAATTATATTACCGGAAATTTCTGCAATTTTTCGGTAAAAATAAAATCATCAACATGTAGAAATGCACGCCATGCGCTTTTCAAATCACCGCAACAATGACTGGACTAGAGTTGGTGTAAGAATGAAATAATTAACTTAAATAATGTACTTAAATGCAAACTTTTTATTTTAAATTTTAATTATCTTAAAAACATGAAATAGGTACACTATTAAACATTGTCTTTGAACTGTTAAGTTACTGAATACAATTAAACATGAACTTTAGTTTAGAACTTGTTCTCTTATGGCCGATCTCAATAATGACCTTAGACCAACTGTCAAATTACCTACCAACAGCATGGACTTAATTTATAAGTCCATTACCAACAGTAGCTGAAACGTCATGTTTACTTTTCAAACATGACGTTTCAGCTACTGTTGGTAGGTTATTTGACAGTTGGTTTAAGGTAGATATGTTATTGAAACCAGCAGTTATTAATAAAAGTCTGTTTAGCAAAAGTAGGTGTTCAGTTCAAATTCTCTTAAACTGTTCACAAATTTTATGAATTGAACACATGAATATCCTAGTTAAAAGTACCTACGACAAATTACCTCAGCTTTGCAAGCTACGCGCAACTAGCGACTCTTTAAAGCCAGAAGCGACACAGAAAATATCTTTAAAATCAAAAATTTTACCAAATCAACCTGCAATAATAGCCTTAGCAACATTCTTCATAGATTATAGGCATCCGTCTACCATTTCGTAACCTGCCCCCGATAGCACACCTGATAACATATCAGACGTAATCACATACCTTTACTTGATACTTTCTTATTACACGTGGATACAGTGCAAGGTTCATGACTGATAAGTAATTTTATTAGGTCGGCTACAGGTACTTTTCTGTAAAATCGTAGATTTTCTATATTGAGTACCACCTAATCAATAAAAATAATTTTAAGAGGGGAAGGAAGTTCGTCATGGATTACTTTCTGCCTGAAAAAAAGCTGGATTTTCTGCCTTGTGTGAACCTTAACCTGAGTGCCAATTCTACTAATTTTTAAGCAACGTTAGCAATATCATATCAGTCGCAATCTGTCAAAAAATTTGCAGTGTCTGCTCTGTATAGTGCTCTGGAGTGTCTTGCTTGATAGCTACAATCTGGAGCTCTTTGTAAGTCAAGAGGGAAAGGGTTACTATAGAAGTAACCCTTTCCCTCTTGACTTACAAAGAGCACCAGATTGTGTGAAGTGCAAGCGTGATCTCGTCATCGCTTTCTATCAGGCGAGAAAGTGGCCAAACAAGAACGTATAAATAAGTAATTGAAAAAAAAGTATCCTGGTATTGGCATCTGTAGGTTCTTTTTCGCGACCTCATCTGCCGAAGAATTTCTGGCAATCGGGTCCCTTCTTTTGTAATCCCAAGACCTCAGCCCTCGTGAAATTCAAGACCGAGAAAAGAAGCCCTCGCTTCCTGCAATGTAGATGATATTCCTTCTTTTCTATGATAAATGAGCTGCATGAATACTCCTGTAAAATTATAGCGAAACTCACTAGTGTCTGTTTTCGTTTTCGTTCCTATGACCAATAATTTTATTACAGTGTTCACTGAGTGTAGCCTCGCGGTCAGGTAGCTAGGTATCTAAGCTACTAAATTACCTTGCTTCGTTCGTTAGCCTTGGACTTAGAACGGTATCGGAGAGTTATTAAACCACATTCAACTTTGTACCTATGTGGTACCTACTTACATGGCACTGTTCGACCCTCGGCCTGTAGATACATAATGATATCTTTTACGGCCGGTTTCAATAACGTATAGAAATTACCTTTAACCAACTGTCAAATTAGCTACCAACAGTAGTGAAACGTTATGTTTGCCTTTGTAACATGACGTTTCTGGTTTCAACTACTGTTGGTTGGTAGCTAATTTGATATACGTTATTGAGACCGGCCGTATGTACCTACTTAATAAAGCGCAATCCGCAGTTTTGTGCCCATAGACTTTTGTGCCTCCTTATCAATGACGTAGGTATTACAATAATTTTACGAAAATATAGGTAGGTACCGACGCGTCATACCTATAGTAGGCGCTGGATAAATGTGGAATAAAGTATATTGACCTTTCCCTAATAACTGTTCATAGGTACCTGAACAATTAAATATGAATCGTTTTTCATTATTAGACAATGTTAAGGATCACGAGAGATGATGATTCGGGACAGCTTTGTGTCATTAATTCCGTTTTTCAAATTAAAAATGTCAATAATTGTAGGTGGGTCAATGACCGTTATTCCACGATTATCTGGCGCCTACTATAGGTACGTCACTGCTTTGAAAAATAGCGCAAACATTATCGGTACTAATTTTATTTATTTATTAGGCTCACCAACAATTGTTAACACCAAAAATATTACAAAATTCTTAGCTTAAAACAATGGTGTAGGTAGTGTCACAATTTTTTACAGGTTAGCACCACATGTGCCAAAATTATAATGGGCTTAAATTAATTGTACAAAGAATTTATTCTAAGTGATACAATAGCTAGGTACATAAAAACCAAAACAAAACACAACAGGCCAGTCACATCACATTGTGTGTCAATTTGCGGAACTTGGTAAGTGAGTCTGCATGCACGTCCACAAGATCGCTGCAACTATTTAATAGCTTACCTACATAGCCGAGGAATGGCCGAATTGGCACCGAGAACGGTTCTACGTAGTGGAGGGTAGAAAGGAATTATAGGAGCACGGGGATATCTAGCCGGGGCTCGGAATCTGATTTTACCTAATAACTGAGGGCAGTCCACTTTGTTTCTCAGTACCTAGCAATAAAGATTAGTAAACACTCGCGGGGTATAAGATTGCGGTAGTTACCTTCTTTTTATTTTGCCATTTCAGTGTAATGGCAACGCACCGCTACCCATCTAAATTTATCACATTATTGGTAACAGCAGTTTTGTCTCTTTCTGAAAAATCTGTTAGCAAATATGTACAAACGCCAGCACATACCCAAAACTGTCAAATTTTCCCAATCAACCTTGAACCTAATGCTTTAGCGATAAAGTTGAAAATCTATTAAAGAAATTTGACAGATTGTTGTAGGTTTATGTGCTGGCGTCTGTACTTATTTCTTTCTCAAAATAGGTAATGAATGAATGAATTCCGCAGAATCATACACTTCTATAGGTCAAAAGTATAAAACTGCAAGTAAATCATCGTGTTATCAATGTTTTTATTGCATTTATTGTGAGTAACGAAGTTAAGAGGATAAGTAATCAAAATATTGTCGGTTGTACAGAGTTCATTGTATTTCTCGAAGTAAGTTAGTCAGAATTATTATAAAGGTCATTCGTCATCTTTTCTTCCAATATTGAGACCTTTGCACTTTGGCTTAGTTTGGACATTGAATTAAAATAACTGTTTGAGGAAATAAATAAATAGCTTCCTACGTATGAGTCATCAACAAGCACACTCAACATTTTGTGATAGCCAATATACAACGTATAACAGAATAAACGCAATACCTGAAAAGGTGTCATTGTACTCATCATTATGAGCAACTTTTATTATGGGACCAACATTGATTTTTGAGTTTTGAATACCTTTGTGCAAACATCGTGTACATACAACGAGGGTGGGACAAATCACAAGCGGGGCGAGAGCGTTTTATACAATAAAAAATATACATAAATCGTAATCATCCGAACGAGGTAGGTACTACTTACAAGTACTTGTAGCTACCTCTAAACTTGCTTGTAGGTCTCCTATTAGAAAGTTATCATCAATTGCCTCGGCCGGCTTTAGCAATAAAAATAATCTATAGAGAAAAAAAGTGATAAGAACTAGGTAAGATAGTAAAACCTTTATCACTAACTTAAAAAATTATGCTTTCTAAGAATTTTATATAAACCATCTAGATTAAATGCACACTTACCTACCTAGATTAGACATAATTTTGTCAGCAAGGGCAACGATCTAGAAACGGAAAATTTTCAGTAAAAATGTAACAAAACAGTTATTTTTCATGTCGAACCTAAACCACTCTAATAATGTCTTCTGTGACTGTGAACCCGATTCCTGATTATTATGATACATTGCGAGATTTTTTTCTGGATTCACCTGAAGTGGGGTAAGCAGACAATCAAATCAATCGTAAGTTGTTTTTACTATTGATGGATCTCTGGTAGAAGAAGCCTTTCCCAGCAAGAATATATCGCTAGTAGGTATAGTAAGTAGTATTTACCACGGCTCTGGAACGCAAAAGGCTTTTGGTGAGTTTTAGTCAGTTCTAGCTTTTGCTCGCGACTTCGTACGCGCATACCCCGTTTTCCCGGTTCCCGTAGGAATTTTGGGACGAATTATAGACTTAAACCTTCCTCATGAATAACCCCATCCATTGGAAAAAACCGCATGAAAATCCGTTCAGTAGTTTTTGAGTTTATCGCGAACAGACAGACGCGGCGAGGGACATTGTTTTATAATATGTAGTGAAGAGTCAATTTACAAGAGTCAAAAAGGTATAGGTAGGTAGTATAAGCTGCCTGCGCTTCCCTCGTGTGAATGTCGGGAATTACTCCAAGGAAACATATTCTCGGGATGAAGTTTCATATTTCCATAGTACATGGTTTATCCGTGTACAAAGTTTCATCCAAGCCGTTTGGACGTGAACAGCAGTGCGATTCTGTAAACATGTCGAAGTGAAGGCTTGAGTGAAGTGATCACGAAGTGAGCTGCCGGTTGATTCTGTAATCATGTCGAAGTGAAGGCTTGGGTGAAGTGATCACGGAGTGAGCTGTCATTCCATGGGAGTTCCACGAGTTTTCACGGTGAGAGGTTTACATAATCGACCGGCAGGTAACAGACAGACAGAATCACTTTGGCATTTATAAGATTAATATGAATATTGAGCTGAGTGTGACGCTTGCTTAAATACAATGGAATAATATCTGCAGGTAGACTAGGTACCTATTATCTTAACAAAACCTCGAGGTTGAGGAAAAGCTCAGTTCATTTTAGTACCTATTTACCTTCATGTTATAGCTTCACCAAAAACAATACCTGCAATTAAAAATAGATTTATTTGTTCATTGTTATTAAATTAAAACAAATTACCTGCACTGATAAATAAAATATAGTTAGGTAGTTGAAGCACCCATCATTGTAGAAACAAAATTTTAACCTTTTTACAATATTGCTCATTTTACCGGAAAATTGCAAACGCCGTAAGATTGTAAAACATCGCGTGAAATTGTAAACTATTTTTTCTCAATAAGACTCTCGATATATTGAAAACTATTGAATTTGGATAGGATTAATTGTAAGCCAACCGATTTTTTCATAATATATCGAGAAATTATAATCTAGTAAAGATTTATTTCAATCTTACGGAGTCTGCAATTTTTCGGTGACATATAGAATTACGGCCTTATTGGTGGTCGCAATATCCACCAGATACCTTTTGTAATCTGCAAAAACAAAAAACAAAAATATTAATGACTTGTTTCTGTATTTCAGCCAACTCTCGGCATTGCTGGGTATACAATGGGCTCCCGTGGATATTCCCATGTCGCGTCGGCTACAGACCCTGGCCGCCTTCGTCTGGATCTACCTCATACTCTTCGGGGAGGCTGTCTCCATCTACCTGTTCATCCAGCTGGTGTACTCCAGGTTCTGGTGGATGGCGATACTGTATGGAGTCTGGTTCGTCAATGATATTGAGATTTGCAGTCGCGGTGGACGAGCGTAAGTGTTTTTACCTGGATGTTTATATTCTACTGCCGGTCGGTTCTGTAAACATGTCGAAATGAAGGCTTGGATGAAGTGATCACGAGGTGAGCTGTCAATTCATATACTTAATCAATATGGAATGAAAGCTCACTCCGTGATCACTTCAGCCGACATGTTTACAAAATCGACCGGCAGTATCATCATCAACATACAACACAACTATTAAGAAAACTTTTTCTTTCTATCTTCATTAAGCCTCCTGCTTATGACCTACGACTCATTTCCAAAAGCATACCTACATCATTCGATTAAGAATTTGTAACTTAAGTGATTCAAGTTTCGATTTTCGTACACAAACTTTGAATTTTTTACACGAATTTCCAAGGAACACTCCTTTTTTTGGTCAGTCATTTAAAAAACTCACGTATATCAGTATGTTTTTTTTGCATTATGTTCTACACACCTACACCTACATATAATATATGATGTTTATTAAAATTAATAGGTATGTATTAAATTACCCAAGTATTCCCTTCAATAATTCTTCTGTGGGTATATAATGTTAAATGTGTAGTTTATATTGTTATTGGCAATATTCTGTAATCTAATTAAGTAGGTACTACAGGTAACTACATATATATTAAATTGTGAGTTTAATCAAATAAATAGGTAGGGATGTATTGAATTTAAATAAATTATGTGTTCAATCATTATAAAAATAGGTTTGCTATTTTAGGCACCACAATATTTAAAAATTTGCACGCTCTATGGCGTAATGTGTCATTGCGCTAACAATTTATAATTATCATACTTAGTACCGTAAATAGTTAATTTAACTAGATATGAAGTGCGTATAAATATCCACTATCATCATTAGTGATATACCTACTAGGGTAATACTACTTTCACCAAACTAAAATAACAAAGATCTTAGCGTAAACAAACATGCCATTAAATATCAGTCGATTTTTGTATGTAGCTGACAGGTAACTGGCCATTTTGTTTTTCACCACTACATTTTCATCAACTACCTCTTAATACTCAGGCTCAGAAGTCATTTTCTGCAATAACAGAGACACTTTAACAAGGTTTTAATCAGCCCGAACAGTCCCACAGGTGAGCAGGGGCCTCACATCCTTCCATCCTTTTCCGAGCCACCGCCAAATAAAAAAACGTGTGCGTCTCGGGACGCCCGACAGAAGTGGTAACTTAAACTAATCTAAGCTGAACTAAGTATTTAATATGGGAAGCGTCTGTCCGAAATACGACTAGCGCTGTGGGTTAGAGTGAGAGAGGAAGAGCCTGCCTACCGCTGCCGTATGCGTGAGAGAAAGGGAAGCTAGACAGACTGGCGCCGTAACGCGTTACGTTACGAAGCGGTGTACCCTCCCATAAGAAGTAATCACTTCGAAAAAAAATCACAGAATAAAAAAAAGCATCCGTTTCTAACATCGACTCATCTAATTACAGGTCCGAATGGGTTCGAAGCTGGACGTGGTGGCGCTACCTCTGCGACTACTTCCCTATCAAACTCGTAAAGACTGTCGACCTGGACTACAAGAAAAACTACTTATTCGCTTGCTTTCCACACGGGGTCATATCTTTGGGAGCCTTCGGAAGCTTTTGCACCAACGCTACAGACTTCCACAAGCTATTCCCTGGCATGACCTGCCACCTGATAACTCTAGGAGGACATTTCTTAATCCCATTCTTCAGGGATTTGGCCCTAGCCCTCGGAATTTGTTCCTCTTCGGAGCAAAGTCTTCTACATTTGCTGGATAACAAGAAGTATGAAGGGAACTGCGCGTGTATGATCATTGGCGGGGCTGCAGAAGCGTTGGATGCGCATCCGAAGGAGTATAAAGTGATTTTGAGCAGGAGGAAAGGATTTATTCGTGTTGCTATGAAGTCTGGGTAAGATTTTTTCTTTTATTTGTCTATTAGTTTCCTTATTTATTATTCTTAGAAACGGTGATGGTGGCACGTGATGTCCTTGCTCTTTGGTAAGCTCATTAATAGACAAATAAGATAATTAAAAATCGTTTATCTGTACTTATTGTTGTCATAATTAATGTTTCCATTAGAAATATGACGACACTAACATTTTTTTGCGACCTGTTTATTTTCTTCTACTTTTATAAAAACACTTGGGCAATAGACAAAACTCGTCGACAAAGCCTAATTTCCCTACTCATGTTTGAGTTTCATACAATACCTACTGAAGAGAGCCTGTTGCCATGAACTACCCAATTCATGGCGTGGTTCAGTAAAACCGAAACACTCCATAAAAGTTACTAAAAAAATCTTTTATGCGATATGAATCTATGACCCCATTTTCGTCCAGCGCGCGCCACCAAGCCACAGGCGCAGCCCTGCAGTACAGTGCACATAAGTGTGAAAAAATAACATCGCTAATATTTTTAATTTGAAGTAAAAACTTCTTAGGCGCGTTGAGCACTTTTTGTGTGAACAAAAATCATGGAACTCGCGTCATCGTCACCGAACGCTTTGGGTGAACAAAAATCATGGAACTCGCGTCATCGTCACCGAACGCTTTGGGTGAACAAAAATCATGGAACTCGCGTCATCGTCACCGAACGCTTTGGGTGAACAAAAATCATGGAACTCGCGTCATCGTCACCGAACGCTTTGGGTGAACAAAAATCATGGAACTCGCGTCATCGTCACCGAACGCTTTGGGTGAACAAAAATCATGGAACTCGCGTCATCGTCACCGAACGCTTTGGGTGAACAAAAATCATGGAACTCGCGTCATCGTCACAGAACGCTTTCGCTTTCGCTTAGTTTTCACTTCTATCAGCAGTCCCCAAAGACTGCCCCGCATGTTTTTTTTTTAGGATACTTTGTTAAGATGATACCGAGCATGTGTGCCGATTTAGCCAATAAGACTCTTGCATCTTTAAGAAGTGTAATATTTGGAGTTGTCTCTTAATTCCAGGGCATCTCTAGTGCCAGTGTTCTCATTCGGCGAGACAGACCTGTTCCGTCCTCCGAACAACCCTGAGAACAGTCTACTGCGCCGGTTCCAGGAGCTGGTGCGCAAGTACACCGGCATCTCACCCATGTTCCCCATGGGCCGGGGGATGTTCCAGTACTCTTATGGAGTGCTGCCCATCAGGGCGCCTGTCACTGCCGTTGGTAAGTTTAAAATGAAAATTATATAAATAAATTCGGGGAGGTCAATAATAGCTACTTAGGCACGACCTCCCCGAATTTATTTGTTCAATTGACTTCTTTAGACCATAGCGCGACCATGGGCGGAAATAGGTAAACTAATTCAACTAGGAAACCTAGACTGTTATAGGTAACAGTCTAGGTTTCCGTACCCGAAGGTTAACCGACGGAACCATATTACTAAGCCTCCGCTGTCTGCCCGTGTCCGTCCGTCCGTCCGTCTGTCAGTGGGCTGTATCTCAAGAATGGTATTAGGTAGACACGACAGTTGAAATTTTCAGTGTGTATTTCTGTTGCCGCTATAACAACGGGAGCCCCTTCCAATAAATTATTTCATTTTTATACATCTATACAAGAAACGTATTTTTTTCGGGTTATGCATCTACGGAACCATACAGTACCTATATAAATAGTCTTTAAACGGAACCCTTCGTGTAAGAGTCCGACTCGCACTTGGCCAGTTTAGTAGTTCGATTTGAGCTGTTATTAGAATTATGTACTTTGGGAACAAGCAAAACGAGTCTGTATTTTAGGAATTAAAGTAGTTAGTTAGTAGTTTCAGCCTTCCCACGTGGGAAAGCCGTGCGTTTCTGTAGTTATGTTATGTTTCAATAGCTTTTGCCGTACGCGCATATTCCGTTTTATCCCGTTCCCGAAGTAATTTCGGGAAATCCTCTCTTAGTGCTCTTTCTACGACCAGTAGTCGGCTGTACGTTGTGTGTCAGTCAATCAGTCAGTCAGTAACGGAAGAATTCAAATATTAGGATTGATAAGGCGTCACACACACAGCCCGAACACTGTTCAAAACGATCGCACCACAACTGCTCCATCATTGTACGAGTATCTTCATGTTGTTAATGGGATCCTAAACTAATTTACTCTGTTATTTAATTCCAGTTGGAGCACCAATGGAAGTGAAAAGAAACCTAGAACCAACGAGCGAAGAAATAGACGCAGTGCACGCGGAGTTCACGTTACGTCTCAAGACTCTCTTCGAGACTGAGAAGGTCAAATACTTGAAGTATCATGAGGAGGCCAGGCTAGTCATCACGTAGACATGATCTTTTGTTTTATGCTAGCAATTAATTTGGCCAAATAATTCTCGAATAAAAATTAACAAACACTGCAATACAAAATTAAACTTATTTCGAACTGTATAAGGTATGTTTTGTTTTGAAGAAGTGACGCGAATATTTGGCCAAATACGCAAAGTAAAGTTACAGCATTACAGTTTTTTAAAAGCTGCATTTTGTCCGAACCAACATTATGGTTTAGTTCCGATATAGGGGCATACCACACATTAAAATAATAAAATTTATTCGCGATTTCGGTTTGAATTACTTTAAAATTTATAATATTTTATAGAATTTTCTTGCCTTTTTTATTATTATTTCTTGCTTTACCTTGAGTATTCCTGATTATTCTTCTTTTTTTTAATGTTTCAATAAATCAACTTTTCCAATTTGGCAAATACCCAACATCAAGAATTATCTTGCCAATTCCAATAGCGTTTTCAATGAAAATTATATTAATATAAAAAAAATCTAATAATTCCAATATAATTATGATTAAGCGATATATCAGTTAATTTAGTAGAAATACTGATGCCTTTATAGACTGATTGATATTATTATATGAATTAGTTATAAGTTTGTTATGAAATAAGCGGGTTGATGAATAAAAGATTTTATATGTTGTAAAATGGTATTTTCACTAAGTATACCTACTGACAACTTTTTTTTTAAGTATGGGAAATTATCAAATGACTTCTTCCGCTCTGTTTGGAGCGGAAGGGCGTGTCAGACTCTTACTGACTAAAACCCATCCGTATTCCTCCTAAAGCCCTTTGCGTTCCAGGGCCGCGGTGACTCTTTCGAACAAATTCCGCAACCCTGGTAGAACCTACTGACCACTTACGTTTTGCTGGTGGTTGTTTGGAACCGATCGTGTAAGATCCAAGCTTACAAATACTGCATTCATTTCTTCATTAGGAATAAACAAAGGAAAGGGGTTCACGATTGAAGGTAATAGGGGAACTCGTCCAACACTAAACTCAGTCTACGGGTCTCATCACTGTGAATGATATTTCCTCTTCCCAAAAGCGAAACATGTTAATTACTTACGTAAAAAGAAAAGTCTTAAAATTAGTTGTCACAGAAGTGATACGCATTCAAATTATTAACCTTCTATTAAATACTTTGCAAAGGCAAAAGTGGCCCATTCGCCCATTTTGCCGTAAGACGAGTTACCCCATAACCCTCAAATGAATAAATAAAAACTACATAGTTTTACTATTTTTATTTATTTTATATTTATTTACATTTTATATACAACGTTAACATTAACGAATGCGCATGTCTTCGCGCACGACTCTTTTGAGCATATTTTTATTACTCAGCTATAAACGCACAAAAATGACACGACGAACTGCGATCGCATTAAATGAACGCATATTTAAAAATAACGACGCAAGTCTTCGTCTCCCAGATAAATCAACAAGTAACTTGAAAATATAAATTCTAGTTCGTCGATATGATTACCCCAGACCCTACTACATCTCGTAAGCATCACTCGTATAGCTTCAATAATGTTGATCTCCTCAGCTTATATACGCATACTTACTATCATACACTATCCGTTTTCTCACTTCCTGCTTTATTTGTTCTTGTAAGTTAATCGCTTTCGCTCAAACCATGCTTTTGATTCGTCCGCCGTCATATTTGTGCGCCCATACCCAACATGCCTCCCTTACGTTTCATGATGAAGGTATCATTATAATTATACACAATAATATACATTACGAGCGGGAATGATACAGAGTATATCGGGCATGTTACTACGTTACTTATAAATAACACATTGATGATGATGCAGTACTTCAAGTTAAAGAGTTTGATGGCAATGCAATGGAAAAGGGAGATGATACACAGCTAGAATATGAAAAGCGGGATTGTCTTTGAATATGAGCAATGTGTGAGAAGAAAGAAGAACACGAAGCAACTGATAGAAAATATAAACCTTCAAATAAGTGAGGAAGTTAACTACACAATCATCATCGTTTTTATAATAATAATACAAGTATCTAACATCGATCAAACTATTTTCGCACAACAATAAAATATAAAATTCAAATATGAAAGAAATAAACATAATGAAGTATCGTAGTACCATGCGGGCGTCAGTCCAGCTCCCGCCCATTGGACAGTCACTCGAAAAAAATGAGCTCTAAAACAAAATCACCGACAAAACAACTATAAAACTCATTGTCACATACAATTTACGAGACAGCTATTATAAACACGCGGCAAGATTTTACTACCGGAATATTTTTAAACAACGATATTAAAAGACACGTGTCCCAATTTTAATGAACGTCAAGAATGATTTCTATTGATAAGTAACATTGTTCGAGAGCTCAGAAAACTCAAACACAAACTTAACAAAGGCTCAACGAACCTAAAAGGCTATAGACATTAAGTAACAAGAAGACATCATCGGTGAAAAAACATCGTATTGAACACGGATTGGATAATGGAAAACGGTACATCTGACACTATTTCCATACAGATTTCTACCGAGAATACAGTCTTAACGAAACGATCGTACTTCAAAATGCCATTGTACAAAGGTTACCATCAAACCGATCAGATAAAGAAAATGTTTGTTTTAATGTTTCAATCCAGGGTTTTCGTCGTTCACTAAAAATCTCTATAAAAGTTGATCCCAAGAACGTCAACGTAAAGTTGATCCTTAGTCCATGTCTAAAAGTTTGCATCGGTGGATCGTCAAGGACTAACTGATCATTTGTCAAAGTCCGGTGTAATCTGCGCTTGGCCGATAAGTCACAATCTATTTAAAGAAGACTAGAGTGTTGCGAAGCTCACGCTTGCTTCGGATGCGGCGCGGGCGCCGGCGGGGCAGGCTTGAAGCACTGCATGAGGAAGGCCGTGTACATCACGAACGCTATTGACAGCGCTATCAAAGCATACATGAATATGTTCAGCTCTGGCTGTCGAAATCTGTTCTTTCGGAGCCATTCCAGTACTTCGTCTTCGGACATGAGGTCTCCTGTAAATGTCGTCAAGATAAGTTTGATGAATATATCTGAATAAGAAGATAAAGAATTGAAAAGAGATTCCCAAAGTTAGGATACTAAACTCAGAAGAAGATGGCTATAATTGATGAGCAAGTGTATGAAGACTATTCTCCATAGTTTTTGATGTAGTATAGAAAGTCTAGTCAAAAGTTCTGTATTTTCTTACCTCTGTATATACTAGGGAATCTCTTCCTGAAGTACACAATAGCTGGCAGCTTGGTGACTCCCCACTTGCGAGCGTACCGCGGGTCTTGCATCTTCACAAATGTAATGTCCAGGTTATCAGTTTCACTGTCAATATTTTCCAATTTGTCTAGAACGGCGCGACTTTCTGCTGATTTCTCGTCTAGAATAAGCAAAGTCAGTTAAAACCCCAGATATTATGTTAAAGCAATCACTAGAATGTCATAATCTATCATTCTACTCACAGAAATAAACAGCCAAGAATTCGTTCTCCTCCAACAATTTGTCCAACATCTTACGGTTTACCTCCTCAATTTCGTTTTTGATTTCAAAGACGTCTTGAGACGTCAACCACTGTAAGATCCTGTCCACTTGGTGAAGGTCTCCGTCATACAACATCGGTATTTGCTTACGGAAGTATACCAAAGAAGGTATGTTTACAATGTTGTAAGTCGCAGCTGCCTCATGACTGGCGATCTTGACGAAATCAATACCAAATTGGTCGACTTCTCCGTCAATTTGTTCTAGGGATTCGAGGATTTCTTCGCATTCTGCACAGTCTTCATCGTCATCTAAAAGGCAAATGTGTGTTTAATAATCTAGTTTTCTTATTCTTATAAATTGTTCGTCTGCTTCCTAAAAATATACTTACAGAAAAAGACAACCAACAGATGTGATTCGTACAACAATCTCTCCAACATTCTATCGTTGACGGACTCAATTTCATCAGCCAATTCTCTATTATCATCGTCAATAAGCCATTCTAAAATAGACTCTTCGTTTTGTAAATCACCTTCGAATAGAAGAGGGTTGCCGTTCCTAAAAATAATAATTTCTTATCAGATGAATTCATTTTTTTTCTTAGTCAAATCTAGGTTTTATTTCTTACCTGAAATAGACCATAGCAGGGAAAGTTTTGATAGAATATCTCTTGGCGAGTTGTGGATCTTGAATCTTGACCATGTGAATTCCGTAGACGTCACACTCATCGTCAATGCCCTCAAGCCCGTCAAGAATATGGTCGCAAATATGGCAGTTCAGTTTGTCTAAAGAAAAGAAAAGGAGAATATTAGTATCTATTAGTAGTGACGAAAAAAACAGATGATCCATGAGCGTTTCTGGAGTATTTCATACTTACAGAAGTAAACAGCCAAATACTGTGTTTCTTCCACCATCTTCTCCAACATTACTCTAGTAATAAGTTCGATTCGATCTTCAGTTTTCTGAGTAATCAACCATTGCAGTACTTCCTCTTCTTCAGCCAGAGAACCCTCGTACACATTCGGTACATTATTTTCAAAGTACACCAGTACTGGGAAATCTGTCACTCCATAAGATTCAGCTATAGTATAGTCTTGTGTTTTAACGAACTTGATTTCATGTCTGTCGCAGTCATCATCGATATTCTCCAGTTCTTCCAAAATACCGGCGCATTGCTCGCAGTCCAGACTATCTGTAACATCCCGATCTATTGCCAATTAAAGTGTAATAACATTTTGTGAGCAAACCTCATTGGATGGACAAACTGTTTCGTCATTCGGTACTATTATGTGCACTATGGGTATTTTAAACTGTGCTGGCTGCTACGAAAACCAAAACCAAAATGTCATTCTTTATGCGGTTCGGGTAGCCCAGGATAGATCAGATTGGAAAAAAAGGAAGGAAGGCCTTTGCCCTGCAGTGGGACACTACAGGCTCATAATAATAAAATAATGCGCTTGGTAAATTAACATTCGGATGCGAACGTGGGCAGAACATTTCACAGACTTGGCACAAGTGGGTGTGGATACTAACTAATAATAACCAGACCTTAAAGTACCTACTCTTAGTGCGCTCATGCTACATGCAACAAAAGTAATGGCTACACAGACATAGGGTCATTGGAAAAGTTTGCGATTGCAAGGGAACATATTGCCAATGGGCTCGGCTCTAAGGGGATAGGAGTACCCTCTGAATCCAGTGCCTCATCCTCGTCGTGTTCTATAACTTTCTTTTTCGTTGATCTTTTCATCAATTTCGAAGTGCACATTTCACATAACGTTTTGTTCCCTAATAAAAAGCAAGTCATTAATAAAAGATAAACGGATACACATATGTTATTTTATGTACAATATTCTTCAGCGTCTTCAAATTGTCTTCATCTTTCTTAAATATTAAACAATTTATTAGAATGTAAACACTTAGCAGAATATAAAATTAGTTGTGTGATGTACTGTATGTGCAGTATAGAAGTGTATAATTCGCTCACTAGCATGCAACTTACAGAAGTAAACGGCGAGTGATCCAGACTCTTCTATCAAATCTAGAAGATCTTGACCTTCAAGAGCTTCGATGACATCTCCAGCTGGGTTTTTCTGGGTTAGTAACCAACTTAGAAGTTGTTGTTCGTCATATAGATCTCCTACAACATGAACAAGGTCAGTCATCATCATGGTCCACTTTTAAGAACAGCTCAATATCAAGAGGACCATTCCAATTTATACAAACTGCTAGAAAATATTCTTTAATGTTTTTTTGCATCGCTCTTTAACTATATTTTCTTTCAAGCTTAACTGATATCGGCCTCTTAAGAATCAATCTTACCAGCATAAATAACAGGATCCTTTGACCCCATCTTGAAGAATAACACGGCAGGCAGAGCAAATACTCCAAACTCTTTTGCCATCTGCCTATCATCAATCTTCACGAAGTTGATACCGGAGTCATCAGCATCATCGTCTATGTGCTCAATCTCAGCTAGCACTTTAGGACATTGTTTGCAGTCATTACTGTCTAAAACATGTGTTATGTGCAATACAATTGGATTTGTGAGTATCAGCTTTTTAAAAACCATTCTAGACTAGAAACAACATTGCAACATCTTTAAAACGTTAAAAGTATAATATATAATCAAAGAAAACTCACAAAAGAATACTGCTACGTAATCCGATGTTTGCCTTATCTTCTGAAACATTTTCCTATTGACTTTTTCGATATGATCCGTCAATTCCATATTTTCAGGGTTGGTCAACCAATCTAAGATTTCCTCTTCGTCATCAATGTCACCGTCATAGTTTATTGCTTTGCTTTTCCTAAAGTATGTAATACCAGGTGGGTTGCGGAATCCATACTTCTTCGCCATTAACCGATCGGCACATTTGACTATTTTGATTCCGTATTCTGCTGCTTCATCGTCGATCAATTCTACGTGTCGCAGTACTTTTGGGCTATCCGGATCTTCTTCTTTATCTGAAATGTGTTATTTGGTTATAGTCAGTCCAGATTTAGGTAGGTTACTAACGGAATCTGATGTATTGTCGAGATACTCACAGAAAACAACAGCCAGGAATTCTTTAGTTTCGATATATTTGAACAGTTGCTCTCTATCAATTTCCTCTATACTCTCATCTTCTTTCTGCTTCACCATCCAGTCTAACACCTCGGATTCATCCAATAGATCCCCTAAAATAGTTTCACATTATACTTCACTCTGAAAACCCTATGAACTAATCAAATTGTTTAAAGAAACCACATCCATTTCATAATTTGGGAAACTCACCAGTAAAATCCAATAATTGGCATGCGCGGATACAACTACGGCAATACCATGCTGACATCATTCGTGTGTGTAATGAGTAATGACAGTTTTGGTTTAATAGAAAAATGTATTTATTTAACAAAAAAAAGTTGTTTCAGCGCCGACTCAACAATTCAACGTAACAAATAAATAAATTAAACATTCATGCGAATTTTCGGCCAAACAATACAACTTACAATTATCGACATATTTGTCACACAACGCCAGCACTGTTCGACCGGAAAGCTTTAGACGACTCTAATCACAAAATTAGTCTTCAATGGAAACAATAGTTAACATACAGTCACCTAACTACCTATACAGTGCAGAGAGACATGTGACAGACGTCGTCCAATGCGGCCCGACCCCTATATGTTACTGAACAAATGATAAATGAGTAGATTTATTGCACTGAAATATCCGGCACTGCGCTCATAAAAATTAATAATCAAGTAATTCATTAGTTTAAATGTTGATACAAAATATTAAGAACTATAAGTTTTTATGTATATAAGTAATAAAAGTAATATTTAATCAAATGTAGCATTACAAAATAATGAGATTCCATGAAGACTAGAAAACTATATGAACATGAAATCCTTACAACAATTATAAGTCTTTCAAGATGTCACGGCAAAATACAATGAGAAATGCCTTGCGTTGTTATTGTTACGTCTTGATTTACATTTAATTTCTAAATATTGGAATCAATTTACAATGAAAATAACGATTTGTACACCTGCTTACAATGTCTCTAGACATCCCAATATTTAGTTCGCTCATGATCTTGAATTTACAGTAAAGCACATTTTGTGGATGTATCAGTGTGGGCTGTATTCGCACCGGTCGCAGCTGGCAGGGTGCAGTACGAACAGACGACACGACACGACGTGCGAGTACAGTCCAATCAAATGTGCAACGTGTTACAACATTCAACCCTGTTAAGTGCTTGCAG
>NDFZ01004989.1:206303-225185 GCA_002192655.3 Mamestra configurata
ATTATTAATCACTTGCTTTTCCCGCAGCTTCACTCTCGTGGCTTATCTCACAGTAAGTGAGTGAGATCTAAGCAACTGTAAAGTAGCTTTAATTCCAAAGATTTTTTGGAATTGGTTCAGAAGCCTCGAAGGCTACCTCCTAAATTCAAACTAACACCTCTTTATGTATAACTAGCTTTTGCTCGCGGTTTCGTACGCGTATATCCCGTTTTTTCTCCTAAATCCTAATAGTGCTCAATACACGCTCCAAGGAACCTGTTTGCCAAATTTCAGCTTTCTGCGACCAGTAGTTTCAGCTATGCGTAGTGTGTCAGTCACTCACTTAGTAACGGAAGAGTTTTATAAATATTTATTGATTGATGATAGTGGTGTAGATTTGGCTAATGGACGTCTTAACTAGAATATTTGAGTATGGTGTCAACATTCATAGTTAATAAACAATGGTGGAGAAATTCCAGTAGTCTGTGGTATTTAGATGATTCTGTAACCCATTACACGAATAGAAGACTCTAAACTCGGTATTTACTTGGGCAACTGCCAGACCACATAATATTTTAAAATGATTTACAATGCTTAATATTTTAATAGCCAAATGGCTTCCTTAACATTTTAATATATTATTTTAAATCAAGGTTCACACTTACAGAAAAACACGGCTAGGTGTTCAACATCATTGATGAGGTCTTTCAAGGTCTTCCTGTCGACGTTTTCGATGACATCAGGCTGGGAGTCATGGAGTTCCAGTACCCATTTGAGGATAGCTTCTTCATGAGTCAGATCGCCTTCGTAAATAGTCCTGAACTTGTGTCTGTAGAAGGCTAAAGCTGGTAAGTCTGACAGGTCATACTCCTTGTCAATGCCATTGTCAGATGTTTTGACGAAATCAATGTCTTTCTCTTCACATTCGTCGTCAATATTTTCAAGTTCGCTCAGGATTTTCTGGGACTTCTTGTCGCCTTCTTTGTCTGTAAAATAATGTTGAGGCATTTTATAAATCAATCGTTTTTTTTTATAATTGTGTTATTTTCTATTGTCAATCAGACAGTTTTCATTACCACTTATCTTTTCATTATTGGATACAACAACTTCGACTTCAGACAAAAAAAAACTGGACAAAATGTGCTTTCCCGGGGTATACCAACTCACACACGTTGAAGTTTTAAATATAATAACGGTTTCCAATGACTAAACTATTAAAGTATTAAATTATGATTATAAATAACTCAAAGAAAGTTTCTCAATCTGCGGTATCGAAAGCGTTGATAACATCGACTGAGAATAGAATTGTTCTTCTTCAATATTTGAAGTCTTGTCAATGGGAAAGTATGGTAATAAAAAAAGAATATACTTACAGAAGAACACAACAACGTGGTCGTTCTCTTCTAAGATCTTCTCCAGCATTCTGGAGTTGACCTCCTCGATCTTGCCGGGGATCTCCAGGGTGTCTTCATCAGTCAGCCAGGCGAGGACTTCGTCTTCGTCCTCGATGTCTCCTAAAATTTTGAAGATGGTATGTTTTAAAACCCTTTTTTGTGCTTTCGGGAACTTAAGTTTAATTACAATTTATTGTCAAAAATTAGTCTTTCACTCAAGGAACTATTATACGTTTTTTATGCAGCATCCTTTTAATTTGAAAGGCTGTATATGTTAACAGTAGATATTATCGTTACCAAAATAGTCACTTTGTTGTTTTCTGGTATTTATCAGTAAACACAGAGCAAGCCATATAATGACTATTATCAAGTTTATCCTCATTTTTCCAAGTTCCGTTGAAGAGTCGGTCGCGTACTTTACATTTTCTTGTTCAACTGATATCCTTTTGTCATTTGCTTTTATTTTTAATTCGTGTCTTCCAAGAACAACTTTGCTTTGCTTTGTTTTGTGCTTGTATAACTCAAGTTAATTATTATTATTAACCATATTTGAAAGGATACAAGTGATTTAATTTGAAAACTCACCCTTATAAATAAGCGGGTCCTTGTTCCTAAAGAACACGAGCGTAGGGAAGGTCTTGATGCCGTACTTCTTGGCGAGCAATAAGTCCTCAGTGGTAACGAAGATGATGCCGGTCTCATCGAGCTCATCATCAATGTTCTCCAGCTCGTCGAGGATGTTGTCGCATTCTTCGCCTTCTTCGCAGTTGCCGCCTGGAAAGAGTTTGTGATATTTTATTTTTGTTCTTCTTGGTGAGTACGTTGCACCAATTATTTGATGTGTGATGAAAAAGTGATAAAAGGTGGGCGTTCATAGATTGAATTGTTTCTTAAGTCATTCAAAAAGTTGTTGGTTTTTTATTAGAACTCCGTCCAAAATAATTTTAAGATTATTATGGGTACCGAATTTTTTAAATCCATTTCCACTAGTTTGAATTTTTCTAGCTTTTCTATTACAATATCAATTTAGAAGTAAAATTGTGAAGAGATAAGTACTAGATTAAGTATAATGTAATTAAAATTGTGGCCCTCAAAATAAAATCTATGAAAATTTCATCAAGTAATAAGCTACTTTAGTACATACTGGGTAATATCTAAAACTAATAATCACAATATTAATAATACTTACTGAAATACACCACCACATATTCATGCTCCTCAATAAGGTCAGTCAAGATCTCATCAGTAACTTCCTCAATAGTTGCACTGTTCTTCTGTTCAATCAGCCACTCCAACACTTCATCCTCATTCATCAGGTCTCCTTCATAGATTGCCGGGATGTTCTCTTCAAAGTACACGAGAGTTGGTAGATGGTCTATACCGTACTCCTTGGCTTCGTTCTCATTGTCCATGCGTACGATGACGATGCCTTCTTTTTCTAGTTCGTCGTCGATGTTTTCTAGTTCGTTTAAGATTCTGATGTCTTGTTTGTCTTCTTTGTCATCTGTAATAGTTATTTCAGATTATTTGACAACGGGACTTTGAATAGTGATGTGTGAATCCTGCCATTCCTTGGAACAAACCATTGAGTCAAAATGGCTTACTATGTACTGGATCAAGACTTTAACAGTCTATTATAAACTTTTCATTCAAAAAGACAAGGAGTAGACGATAGGACGTTTGAATATCACATTTCAGGCATTCAAAACAACAAAATATAGTCATGAAATAGTTATTTTGTTTTCCAAAGCTTGTTTAAATTACACTTGGGTGTGCACCCAGACTCCCCAATTGCTTTATGTCAGAACTTACGTGAGCAACATACATTTACATCTTAAATAACAATTATTTCGATCTAAAACATAATTTCAATTTAGGTATAACTTATACTCACAGAAGATCACGGCCAAGTAAGGGGTGCTGATGATAAGTTTGTCCATCATTTCGTCCGTGACTTCGGGGATTTCACTGTGGCGCTTCTGGTGGAGCAACCATCCTAACAGTTCCTCTTCCTTCATCAAGTCACCTTCGTATACGTGAGGAATTCCCCTCTCGAAGAACACCATTGTGGGAATACTCTCAATACCGTACTCTTTAGCTTCTTTGTCATCGTCAATCTTGACGAAAGCAATATCGTTCTGATCACACTCATCGTCGATATTCTCCAGCTCAGCCAAGATCTTTTGACTCTTCTTCTGGTCCTTGTCGTCTGTAATAAATTCGAAGAACTGTATTTCATTTATATGTCAGTTCTTGATAGTGTTCTGCACTGAATTATGAAATTTCCTATTTTTAGACGTGTGGCAATTTAAAAAGCTGGCATTGTTTCAAGCGACACCGCCAATGTTAAGGCCGTGCATATAAAAATTAAAAAGTACTTACAGAACAGGACGGCGACGTACTGCATTTTGTCGATGATAAGATCGAGCATCTCATCGGTGATGTCCTCGATCTCGTCGCTCTCAGTCTGATGTCTGAGCCAGTCCAGAACCTTCTCCTCTTCTTCTAAGTTACCCTCATAGTAGGTCGGTATGCCCTTCTCAAAGTAAAGCAGCGTGGGCACCTTTTCAATACCGTATTCTAGCGCCTCGTCATCGTTATCAATTTTCACAAACGCAATACCAAGTTGGTCACACTCATCATCAATATTCTCCAGTTCGTTAAGTACCTTCTGGGATTTACGGTCGTTATTATCATCTGTAAGAGACATTAAAACATGGCCTTCAGTAACAAATCTCAAGGGAAGTTTATGGTCGGATTTTTGCCAAGAAATATACTTACAAAACAACACGGCGACGGTCTTGCCGTCTTTGATGAGACGGTCTAGCATTTCATCAGTGACATCTTCGATTTCGTCCTTCTCTAATTGGTCGACAAGCCATTCTAGCATTTCTTCTTCATTCTCAAGGTCACCTGGCAAAGAAAACCATGTAAGTACAAACATACATACAGAACTGGGAAATACAAAACCTTTCACAATATGTCAATTATTCTTACCGTCGTAAACGTTTGGAATTTGTTTCTCGAAGTAGACGATGGATGGAACGTCATCGATACCGAAGTCCTTCGCGGCCTTGACGTCATCAATCTTGACGAATTGAATGCCGTGGCGGTCGCAGTCATCATCTATCTTCTCAAGCTCAGCCAGAACCGTCATTGATTCTTCGTCGCCGTGGTCGTCTGGAAATGGAGGGTTACAGATATTGTAGACTGATTTAAGATTTATTCTAAGGCCCTTTAGATTTCTAAGGCAAACTTTACTGCAACGCTGCGATGCTATTTGGATTTTAAAAGATCCATGGAAAAGTTTGTGATATTGTTAGTGAAGTTGATGTACTCACAGAACAGTACGACAAGGTTGTCGACATTCCCGATTAAGGTGTTCAAAGTCTTTGCTGTTACATCTTCAATGATATCCTCTTCATCACCGGTAGACTTGTTAGCGATCAACCACTCCAGTACATCCTCTTCTCTGCTCAGCTCACCTGAAATATACATGGCAGCATGTTTGAAATTATCTCCCAATATGTTTCAGCTAACTTTGGTTTGAAAATAAATAGAACTGAAAACTCGTAAGCAAAAGTTTTTCTGAATTCGAATGTTTTCCAAAAATACTCAAGAACAGGCTTGTTAATATTGATGTCTGGGCTATTACCTGTAATTTACTAGTACTTCTAACAGTTTACTATCTCACATTAGCCTAAATCTCAATTACAATTCCAATTACATACAAAAGAAAGTGCTGAGGCTTGACGTTAACCAGTAACCATCGTCATTAACACCATCCGTTTCCGCGATACGAGCGTCAGCAAACGTAAAATATGAGCCACAAACCTTCATAGATAATAGGTATCTGATGCCTGTAGTATACCAGTCTTGGCAAGTCTCCAAGATTGTACTCCTCGGCAAGTTCCTCGTCGTGGATCTTCACGAAACCAATTCCGAGTTGGTCAGCCTCATCGTCAATGTTCTCAAGCTCTTGCAGAGCCTTCGCACATTTCTTACATTCCGGCTTGTCTGTAACACGTTACATTCTGCTTTATTTTGTGATTCGCCCAATTCTCTTCTAGTTCATGCCTCGGACGTGAAGCGGTGCAGTTAAGTGCCTAATTATTGCCTATGAATTTGGCTGTATGTTAAAATTAAAAATTTAGTGTGCAATGAAAGCTTGTGTCGTGCAAAAACCTATTAGGTTTATGTGTGGTGGTGCCGCTTTGCCAAAAAATCTTATTTTTCTATTTCTATTATTATAAGCAGGACTATATCGAATGTGCACATCAAATGGGATTCTCAGAAATCATCGTGTAGAAAAAACAGTTAAATTAAATCAATATTCTCTATACAAGATCGCCGCAGCAGTGTTAAGAGTTTCTTATTTGTCAAGCACGCTGTTAATGATTTGAACATTTGCATCATTTCGTACGTTTATAAATAGGAAGGCATTGTAAACAACGTGATTTGACGGCCTGCCGTGGATCCGGCACTCTTCATCACATATTTAGGTCAAGGTCATTGTATGATCTTGTTTTTGGACAGAATATCCAACGTACTCCATTATTACTGTTCTGGCAGTATCGTCTCATGATGTACACAGATTTGTTTTTACAATGTTCACTGTTGTTAAGGGTGAGAATGCTTGTCTGACGCTGTAGTCGTGACATGTCGGTCCGTCAATCCGAGCTTGCTGGCGAGACGCAAATAGCACAGCCGAAATAGCTCGCCTCACGGCCCGATAATACAAACGCGTTTTTGATTCTAGCTTTCCCTTAGACCAGATATAAGAACATCGACAATAAAGAAACAGTAAGATTCCAGATAGGCGGTCAATTATTGCGCGGAGTTAAATAAATTAAAGTGTGTAACGTTAGCGTTTTGCTTGAATGCGAGTGTATCTGTAATTGTTAAAATTAAAGTTATGAAAGAATACTCGTTAGATTATGACGGTTGAATATAATTTGCTATGTGAGTCACATCGTCTCAATATGTTGTATCTGAGCCAAAATTTTAATTAGCCGTATTCATCATCGATTGTTGTTTCAAACAACGGGGTCTTCATGAACTGCATCAATTAACAATAATTATATAGATATTGTTACCGGTTCCAATAAAAGCGAGAAGCACATATAATGACATAAAGTACACAAATACTAATCTAAGCGAGAAGAAGTTACAGCCAAGCTGACATTAGAAGGAGGCATGCCACCAGCTGAGAATCTTACTTACTGTTTGACGGGCCGCAACTTTTGTGATCAGGACCTACGTCAAAAACACTATCAAAACACACTGCACAATATACAGACGCATGTTCTAACCTTCACTAACAATTATGATGTACACGACTGAGAGGAAGATTAACTACTCGACAGGGCTACGTCGAAAGAATTTACAGTACCACTTTGATTATACGATGGTTAGTTGAAAAATGGCTCGAATTTACCACAATTGCTAAGATACGATGACAAGAACACAGAAAATAACACTCCAATACTTACAGAAGAGAACGGCTACATAGTCTGTGTCCTCGATGATCTTCGATAGGATCTTTTGGTTGACTTCTTCTATCCGGTCAGGAAGGTCCATTGCTTCTAAACTCGTCAAGAAATCCAGGACACTTTCTTCGTCCATGAGATCTCCTAGAATTATCAAGGTATGACGATACAATTTAGTAAAATGGAATACGAGTATAAACCTTCTTTCATAACCATATAGACTAAATTAATGAAGCTTTAATCTGGAGCCATACACAAATTCTAATTCAAAGGCCGAGTTATCCCACCAAGGACAAAGGCCTCCCTTTTTATTTTGCTAGTCCAATTAACCGCTGTAAAAATAAATTAAAGACATTTGACAAATAGCTACAAAGAGCACTCTGAAAAGCATGGGTAGATTAAAGTGAGGACGTTGCAGAACAAATTGAAGAATTCAGAGAGATTAAATCACGCCTTTTATAAATAGCTGAAATCCGGTATAAGAGCACAGTTATAAATTTAACAATCAAGGGAAGTTGTCTTGAATCACCGGTTATAATTAGTTGTAGGTACAATAAAACGTCAGTTAACGTTCGCAGAGAGGTTTAAGAGCTCGTTTAATTGACCATTAAAATATAAAATGCGTAATATTTGGATGACAAGATACAGGATTCGGAACAGATATTTATCATGGCTTTTGAATATCAAACAATAATAATATGCTCCCAGGACTGATTCACAATTAATTTTAGTCGCATGATATATTAAATGATATGTAGTTTGCGTATTGGGTCAACCTCTTACAGCTGTAAAATATATCTCGAATTTACAGAACAGAATATATTACGAGAATGTATTTGCTTATTCTTCGGATTCAACTTTTATTTTAGGTACTTGGTCTCGTCATTCTCGACCACCTAGTTAGTTTCTTGTTCGATAGCATTTTCCAGAATGGAAGCTAGGGACATTATAGTTTTTTAAAACCGTTCTGTCAACTTTTTATGGAAAACATATATTTTAGACCTACATTTTCATTGATGATCAAATCTGTTTATTCCATTGAGCACAAAGCGGCCTCTGTCTGTACAATTTCAAATCTAGTTATGCTGCTCCGTATAAATCTGATACTAACGTTTTTAAGAATAAAAAAGTCTTCTTCCCGGAATATTTTCCATAGGTTACAAGTTCGAAAGCTTGAGACAAATCAACATTAAAATTATTAATAACAATGACGGCCTGACCTTCGTAAATGATCGGTTCCTTCTCACGGAAGTACGTGAGGGCGGGGAATTTCGTGATGCCATACTGCTTGGCCAGCCGCTTGTCGTTGATCTTGACGAAGTCCACTCCGAATGTGTCCGTGTCATCATCTATCTTTTCCAGTTCTTCTAGTACCTTGTCACACGTTACACAGCTTCTTGCATCTGTTTAAGATAATTATTTATGAAGGATACTGAAATATTCGCTCTCATGAATTCATAATGAGTATCAGTTTTTTTTGCCGTCGTATTTAAGTTTATGAAAAATTTAAACATCTAAATGAAGCACTAAAGATTTGTTATAAATTGTAAACTCGTATATACAGTCATATCCAACTCGTTCCACCAATGCCAAAGTTTCCATGAAAAACGGAAACACGCCGTTAGATAGTTCTCAAGACCGCACATACTGGCTAATTAATTACAGTGGTATAGAATCGACAAACGAAATATGTCGTTGCACAATATTTACAACTTTAGATAAATCAGTGATCGAAACAATAATAGCCTAAAAAAATGGGTAAATTGTGTTGTGTCCGCCTGATTATAAAATCCAAAACTTTTTTCAATTCCTTTAATTCTATAACTATTCAATTACTGTCGAATGTGGAATTCACAAATACAGGAGATGGAATGTAATCCTATTTTGTATTTATCTAAACAAAACAAAAGTTTAGTATAAAATAAATAAATTGGCGCAGTGAAACCCTTTTTTTTAAATTGATATGAAATCATCAGATGACTCCTCCCGCACAGGGCGCAGTGGGAGGGAGTGTCAGATTCTTACTGACTAAAACCCACCCGAGTTCCTTCAATTGCTCTTTCGAACAATCCCGCAACCCTAGCTGAGAGAGTTAAACCCTGACTTTCTGATGCCATTCATTCAGACATCGCTCACAGTCTGCGTTTTTGGCATATCTTTGGTGCAAAAATATAAGTCCCGTGTATTATCTGTCATCACAACGTATCATAATAAGTACCTATAACATAAAAAATTAAATTGCAACAAAACTTACTAATACCTAAAAGCTTCCAAGATTTTCCATACAATTTTATGTCTCAATCTTGCAAACAGAACATCTCAAATAACATGACAGATAAAATTTATTGCATAAGTAAAATATTTTACAAAAATAACGCATATTATTCTTAGACTGAGAATAATAAAGTGATGACCGATGTTACTAATCGTGTCTTAAATTTGGCTCCCGAAATCAGTTATGTCGAGCTTGGTGATTTAGTTTGTGTAGCCGATAGATGACAGACATGCTCCGGACTAGACGAAGGGATAAGAAACAGCTGTTACGTACCATTTATGATTGTTCCAAAAATATCTGAAGCTTAAGTTATTTATGTTTAGTTCAAAACAGATTTAATATCTTCGATAGTTTACACTATTACGAAGTGTTGAAAGTTAATCGTTTGTATTGGAATAAAATATGTATGTATCTTTGTATCTAAGAATTCCTTCTATGTTATATTGTCACTGTCAAAATATCACGTGAAATTTGGATGGGATTTATTGTACACAAAACGTTTTTTTTTCATAATAACTATATCGAGAAATTATAATCGATTAGTCTTCTTGCAATCTTACGGAGTCTGCAATTTTCCGGTGACATCAACAACAATCCAGAATTCAGAAACGAATTCTGAATTCACATCATGATTATTTTCCAATGTTATTGAAACCCATTTGGACTACATTCAATGTGACCCCAAGGTCGACTGGTAGAAAATGCCTAAGGCATTAAGTCCGCCTTTGTACAGTGATTTTACTTGTGCAGAAAGTTTTAATAAATAAATGTTCTATGTTTGACAGGTGCCTATTTTTTCTTTACTGAACAGCCGTTTGCGTCCGTTGTTGATTTTTACATGTGTGACGCAATAAACATCACTAACCTTAGTACAAGAAAATAAACTCATAAATACAGCGAATGAAGAAGTCGCGACAGCTCCTAGTTTATATTTACGATGTACTAGCGTACGCTCGAGCCCACAAAACGTTCAATTCGTGGCTGATGTTGCTTTTAATTTAATAGCTTTTTGCCAGTTTTATGTTACCTCAAGAGCATGAAATCGTCTTTCTAGTACAACATCGTCCACGTAAGCAAATTATTCATCGCCTACTGAAATGATTTAGCCATACCAAGCCTCATAAAGACATGCTTGTTCTTATTTAAACGTAGTTTATTTTTATCTTAATAGAGGTGCAATTGAGCATCTGGCTAGTATAATAGTGCACTGCCAAGATTTGTTTGTCAAAAGTTAATGTTCTAAGCTCCATGCTTTGGCTCTTCCGTCTGTTGTGTAAGCATTTGAAGGTAATGCATCCATTACAATAACAGTTTCATCACCATGCATGGTTTTTCACGCCATATGCAAAAGCTATTTTGTCTATTTATTGGAAAAGAACTCTCTCTAAAACTCTAAGAGTACCATAGTTAAAATCGTGAAGTTTAGACTCATTTCATACATTCCCAATTTTCAGTTTTAGCTTCCATCCGCGCACAAGGTTACATATAGCACATTCTATAAAACTCGCCATACATCCATCAACGTTGAAATGACGTGTTGCTTTCGTTTGCGTTAGGTCTTTTAATTTTAAGGTGTGAGGTCATTGCCATGTATTAGGCACTGTTCCAATCTGGGGCAATCTAATGAGAAGTATTTTTATGTAGAAGAAAAACAACTACTTATCTATAGCTTCACCACAGCTATGTAGGTACTAGCACAAGCAAAGGAACCCAATATTGCAAAGGGAATATTGCAAGAAACATTCAAAGCCCCTACTCTTTTCCCGTCTCAGGTCGACTTAATCAGACATATTGTTAAGGATTTAACATTCGCAATATATCAATAACCAAGTACTTGAAAAACAATTTGCCACAAATTCATCAACAAGAAAACGAATGAAGTATTAATCAATAACTACATAATACAATGTATTGCTGACATAGCTTTGCACTGACGGCCTACAGTAAGAGCATTAAAAACAATAAAATATGTGTGCGGAAAATTTCTAGTTGGTAGTGCGACACCGAGTAGTTGGCTAGTTACTAACATAATTATTCAATGTGTTGACACCGAGACAACCGGTGAATGGACAACAGAGGAATCAAATGAGATCAATTAACTTCAGTGCAAAAGAGAAGCAATTATCACAAAACAAATATACTGTTACTATCATAAAAAAATTCACAGCGCCAATTTGTAATAAACACAGCTGTTCATCTGTGACCTAACACAACATTATGCATAATAAAATATTGAGTCATTATAGGTGTATGTACAATAATAGTAATAATACTAGTGAACCTAATAATAACGCGGCCGAAGCTCTGTTGCAACGCTGCATGAGTATGCAGGACATGCAAAACAATTACAACGACTTCACACGTGATGAAGAACACGAAGTATATTTAGTTGGTAATAAAATTTAGAATAAAAACACAGAAACTTTGGCGTTACTCGCGATCATTTTCTAGAACTTTCGGATAATGCACTGTGAAAATGCTCTACCGTAGCAAAAGCCTTACCGAAATCCACTCATGTGAAATGTTTTGGAATTAGCCCAAAAGTACACAAACGGAGTCAGATAAAGTCTAGGAGCTTTGCTTTCGGTGAATTTGCTTTGATTGCAGTTGCTGTGTGGATTTCATTCATGAGTTCAAAATTAACTTCATGATCTGGTTAAAAACAAACATCCGGGTCTGTGCAACTGGGTTATGCCAACGATTTTCAGAAACGAATATATATTATTTTTTATATTACTATATTATTTTGATCCTTAATGTTTACGTTATAGTCATCGTTTGGACTTTAACCTTATCCCAATTAAATTAGACTATGAAACATCCTCCTTTTTCTTCCATCTGCGTGCGCTTGCTGTAGAGAGATATTTTAATTTTCATAACAGATATGTTAAATAGTTTTCCCGATACACATTTAATTTTGTATCTAGTTTTCGGCCCACGGCGAATTTTAAGCCATCACTGAATAACTTGTCTAAACTCAGTATGAAATATAGTACTCGTAGTATAAGCTTTATGAAGATAAGTTCGATGGATGGATGTTTCGATGGATGAATGTTTGTAACTTTTTCACGCTAAAAATACTGAAGGGTTTGGATGAACTTTGGCGCACTTATAGGTAGTTTATAACCAGCCGGTCGAGCCAGCGGGTGGCGCCACTGACAGAAGTAGTAGTTGTATCTTTTTAAATTCTGAATATTATACATTAAATTATCAAGATTCCATTTCAGTTGCAACACGTCTACAAAACATATGTCTATTTTAGGTTCTGGACTATTTAGTTCAATCTCTGTCTTTTTGTTTATTTCCCTGAACATCTTACTGTTTATATATATTTTATTCGTAAGAAGACAACTTTTGGTCCACAGTAGTTGTTAGTAGCACTTAATACTATGTTAGTTAATTTTATAAATATGATATACAGTATCTAATCTCTATCATTATAAAATAGTATTTTTGAAATGATTAATATTGACAGTAAATAAAATTGTTAAAAATAATTAATTAATTCAAGTTATGAATAATTTAAAATGTTAATAAATAAGATAAACAAATAACTAATATTACCTACACCTGATAATTATAATAATAAAAATTAAAACTAAACAAAAAAAAAGAGGTACCTACATCATTCTCTCAACGTTACCTGCCCCATGTCTTATTCATGGGCCATGTGTAAATTTGCGGTTCACCCTTGTTTGATAGAACAACGTTTGATATAATATTACTAAATCGAACAACGTTTAAGAAAATCATCACTTTGTATAATATCGTTTGATAGAATTTTCAGTTCATCGAATATTTATTTGCTATAACAACATTTGCGCTAATGATCAAAACGTATAATGTTCATTTGATGTAATGATCAGACGGTATAACCATGTATTTAACACTTAACCAAACCTTAAATTATTCTATGCATGGTCGAAGGTGGGCTTGGTCGACGAAGCCCTGCTTCGCGGGGCTCCTACTTCTGGGTGGTTTATAAAAAAAATAACCACGAAGGGGATGGCAAATTTCGAGCAAAATGGCAAAATTCGCTCGCTTCGCTCGCTCACACGACCCCGCCATCCCCTTCTAACCTAACCTATCCGAGTCGGGGTGCCCTAAAGTCCAGATTGCATCCAGTTTCTCCTGGTAAAAATAGTTGAGGGTGGCAGGTGTATATTTTATTAAAATTCGGCGAAATGAAATTAGTTCAAATGAAATTAGTTCAAATAAATAATTACGCTAAATAAAAATTTACCAATGAATTATTCGGTCAAATGAATAATTCTTCGAAATGACTTTATTGCAACTAAAATTCGATTTAGTAATATTATATCAAACGTTGTTCTATCAAACAAGGGTGAACCTAAATTTGCCACGGTATAAAATACTTAGTTATTTCGCTTTAGAAGTTTCGATGTATAGTATGTCCCATTTTAATTTGTCTTTTCTTTATTTAATACGTAAATATTTTTTTAAAGGTTTTTTCCATATTATGTTTCCTCATTAAATATTTGGGGTCCCTCAGGGAAGTTAGATTACTTGTATTGACCATGCTACGGCCATTTTAATTTATTTAAGTTCTTTTAGAATTAGTTATAAGTAATAGGTACGCGAATTTTAAATATTTTTAAGTATATCTTGTTAAATGTATTTATAGTTTTGTTTAAAATTCCTATCACTTTTGAAAGTTCCATAATGCTCTCGTACAACAATGTATTGTAAGTGGTGATAAAAAGCTATAATGTTCCTTAAATTGTTATTCTTAACAGATAATGTTTTAATGTTTATATGGTCATAAGTGCAGACGGGTTTATTTTGAGAAGAAATTCATTTTTTTCACATCAAAATCTGGACAGGCATGATTTTGCACAAGTTTTGTCATATATAGGCAAGGCAAAACATACACAAGAAATTGCTTCAGTAACTGAGCTTCATTTATATTTAGGTACGTTATGAATTTATGATAGGTAAATCTAAGCACCTATAAAAATATAACACAGCCGCATTATTAATTTCTTATTCACTCCAGTCAAAATATTCTTTTCATCATCCTTAACAGTGATCAATCACATATTTCAATGTAAACATTATCGAGATGTAAACAAGATTTGTTACTATTTGAAATTGATATAATGTATTTATCAAATGTTCAATTTCCTCAACAATTTCCAGTTCCATGAAGTTCATTTCTCTCATAAACAAACTTGTTTCATGAATTGAAAAATAGCTTAAACATGTATAACATATTTTATACAATTACTAAGCAGCAATTACCATTGAAGTAAAAAATCTAAGCTTTCTGCTGTATCTATTTCTAGCTTTTTCGGTGACCGATCCCAGAGAATCCTAGCATTTTTTTTGAGATATAAAGGAGCCTGTGACAAAAGTGTAGCTTTCTTTTAGCTGAACAGTTCTTCGGGAGGACAGATATTACCTCTTACAAAATATTTTACTCTATCATGAACACGTGGCTTGTTCTTTATATTTATGTATTTGCAACACGAACGTATACATTTCAGTTTCATTTCTGCCTGGACTAACTTAAATATAGCTTTTTATAAGTATTTATTTGTGAACATATATCAGAGTGACGCGAACACCGACCCCGTTCGTATGTCTTCAGTTATTTCGGTGTCTTCTGATTCATATGGTGAGGAGGAACAAATGCGTAAGAAATTCTCAATGACGTGACAACGTTAATTGGCAGTATGTCTGTTTCGTTCAGGGTAAGACTTCTGAACGGACCGTGGACGATTGCATAAGGCTACATGACAATGACAATGTCGTGTCTAGTTAGAGGATGAAAATAAAAGTCTTCAATATATATTTAACGGAATCAGTAGTATATTTACATTAGAGGTAGTTTGAAAGTGGCGCTAGTGACAGAAAAGTTGAAAGGGAACCGCTTATCTTGATATGGTCATGTAAAGAGGAGGGTTGAAATGCATGTAACTAAAAGAGTTATGAATAATGGCCAAAGAAAAGATGGATGGATTGTGTTAGGAGTGATATGAAAGAAAAGGGAGTTATTGTGTGACGGATGATATGACAGAATGAAAGAAAAAAGACGTGTTGCGTCGACCCCAAGTAACATGGGGTAAGGGCAGGAAGATGATGAATCAGTACTAGATTTATCAGAATTAGGAATGACAAAAACATGAGAAGTAATTTAACATTCAGTTTTTGTTCACCAAACAATTGTTCGTGTTGTTGTAACTTCTAATTAACAAAAATTATTTTCGATGCTTATTTGTTTGTCAAAGGATGTTGTGCTAGTATTTTCAGATATCATTAGTTTTTAGTCTTCTCAATAATTAATTATCATGACTACCTTTTCTTTCTTTCAATGAACGCTTTGATCAAGCTATTGGATATTGATATCTTATTGTTTCTTGTGAAAAAACCTATTCCCTTGCCAATTTACCTGCCTGTTTATAATTTTATTAACACTACTTATTCACCTGTCGGCTGGTTATTTTATCTAAATTACATGTCTCTGTATATTTTCGCTTGTTTAATCAACATGAAAGTATTTCTCGAGGGAGTTTTTTAAATGTTTGTCATGCCATTTCACCCATGTTATAATAACCTACCATTCCTTTTCCGTTTACATACTCTGATTGCCTGATTAGAAGATATATTATAGAGATTATATTTTCGAAAGTTTGATTCTATCTGTATCATCACGAATAAAGTAATAATCAAGTTTGGCTAAAACATATTGAGCGATGAAGGTGACGAATTCAAACATGTCGAATGATAAACAAGATCATCTGGAGTAACCTGGGCGTGTGAAAAATAAGCAGGCAAGTAGGAACACCCAGCAGTGAGACAGAAAACGAAATCTTTTTGTCGTTACAGCTTACTCTTTAGCACTTCGTGTTCGCAGATTTAGTACAGACGCCAGCACATCAAGCTACAACAATCTGTCAAATGTCTTTTATAAATGTTCAACTTTATCGCTAAAGCATTAAGTTCAATGTTGATTGGGAAAATTTGTCAGTTTCGAGTAGCTTGATGTGCTGGCGTCTGTACAAACAATGTTCCCTTCCCTTTTTCACCCTCTTTCAGGTTGTATTTCTAAAAATTGCCTTCTTTGTGCTCACCTTTATCAAAAAAGGAAGCTTTCTGCAAAATTTATGTTCCTAGTCCCAGTTGTTTCGGCTGTGCGTTGATATGTCAGTCAGTCAGTCCACCTTTTATCTTTACGTATAGAGGTAGATGAAAGGGGGAATACGAGAAGTCGTCAGGGAAACTGAATATTCTAAAAACAATGACGGCAACCATTCAACGCCAGAATGACGTTAACATTTTGACATTTGGCAGTAAGTATACAATATTTGATTGGTCCGGAATGTGGAATGAGGAAGTTCGTCAATGAACCAGAACAGTCAACATTACTCTCTTTAGTGGTGTAGACTGAGGGTGATGAGTAATTTTAATTAAAAACATGATAGGAAAACATCGTATGGAAACCAGAAGTTATCCAAATACTAATATTATAAATGAGCAAGTGACTTTATCTGTCTGTTTGTTTCCTCTTCACGTCTTCAATCAACACTCGGCTAAACCATGCCGTGTCATTCCAGGAAGTTGGATATTTTTTAATCTGGGAGTATGTTAGGATCATTTTCAATATTTTCGCGACCAAAGCCTCTGGCAGAAGCTAGTAGTTAGTATAAGTCTGAAATGGCAAATCCGCCTTCTTTGTATGAGAAGAGGTATTTGCCCTGCAGTGGGAATTTTTCAGACAGGTATAGGGCGACCACCTTCATCCAGCTTGAATTCCACGAATTAGGTGACTTAAAGTTTATATATTTGCAATAACTCCCCGACCGAATGTTCTAGATAATTGCTGAATGCTCATATGTATAAATAACCTGTACCCAAAGATAAAATAATAATATATTATGTGATTTACTGTATCAAAAGCCTATGAAAAGTCAACACGTGGAGTACCCCAAGGAACTAACGTGTAGCTGACATGTATAAACCAATGTTTGCATGTTTTTACAAGTTACAGGCTATAACTACTTTCAAAAATATTTATATATATTCAATTCATCCTCTAGAAAATACAGAAACAGGACGTCACGTGCTACGGACTGAACGAGATTTAAAAATCGACATAGTTTACGGATTTTTGTTGAATTGTATGGAAATAAGGCTTGGAGCATAAGAACAGCGTTCAGATACTGTTTGGAATTTTGGATAATTCCATTGCTATCTGTTTTCAATCTCATTTAAACCAATATTTAACAACATTGCATTCTCATTCAGCAGATCATCATCTTTATACTTTCAGCAAAATGGCCACCAATACATCAGCTCTCGTTAGTTTGTTAAAATTAATGTATTCTTGTACACGAATTGAAGCAATTTTCATTAATCCAGGAATTAATGCTAGCATTCTTGATTTTGGAAGTATTCCAATTGAAACAGTTGTACCAGCACATTTTCGTAATTATGTCTTTTCTGTAACACTTACTAGCCGACCAGGGCCTATTTTTGTAACACAAAAAACTTTTCATGACGGCTTCACACTATCAAGGGGCCGCATCTATTTGATTTTATCTTATGTTCAAATTATTCTGGTAATTGTTGATTAGGACGCTTTTGCCAGAGTATTGAGCTGTCGTGACGTGATCAATATTTGTAAATTGTTTGAAGTTATTGTCATCTTTATCAAGTCTTTTCTATTTGATCAATGATTATTCACATGATCATCATACAGTAGGTAATTTATTAGAATTTCGGACAATAATTAACCATTTATTATTCTTAGATAGGTACCTGCTAGGCAGGTATACTAATGTCCTTAGCCTAATAATTAAGTTCCTATATTAGATGAGGTATGTTTTGTTTATGTTTTTGTTTATACATATCTACTGCATCATTCGCAACGTGGTTATTTCAATTTAAACTTCTGACTAACAGGAGAACGTCTTAAACAAGAACCTAATAAAACCAAGAAAAAACTTCGTACACCTACAGTTAGCTGTGAACAATTTAGTCTCTCAGCCAAGAGACAATCTTGCATCGGTGCCGGTTTCGACAGTGATTTATGACACTTTTTGTGTCTAGAGCAGCCACTGCATCCTTCGGATGAGTGAGAGATGCATTGTAGGCATGGCAACGAGCACAGATATGTCAAGATAATTAATGAATATCTGACGAATTAGCTTATGGCTACATTTGCGTCCAACTCACACACTCATAAGCACACACGCACAGCTTGCACTTTTACAAAATGATCATTGTGAGGAATGTGACGTAGCAACAGACAGATCACATCGACAGTTGGCGACAAAAGAAAATAGTCGGAATGCCGATACCACGTAATGGAAGTCTATTTCAGCGGCGAATGCGGCGGCACACAGTTTTAGCCGAGCTAAGAGCGTAGGCGCCTTGCGACCTTGGCGGAGCCAGCATCGGTGGAACGGTGGAAAACGAGACTCGGTACCATTTTAGGCCGCGCCGACGGCCGCAGCGGTCGGCGGCCGGGTCAAGTTTTATTGTCTCCGCGGCTCGGTTGCATAACTCGCGAATCGCACACCGAGCCGCTCGCATCGAAAATATCATGCGCACAGCCGAAAGCTCGGGTCCGCCGAAGCGGTCTTCCCCTCGGCCCGTCCGAAGATCATTAACTCGACGATAACCCATTTGGACGGGCGCCGTCGCAGACGTTTCGACACGGCAGGGCCGCCCCCGCGCTGGCCTGCCGCCAGTTGTCGAAAGCTCGCAAAATTTGAAGGAG
>NDFZ01004989.1:225819-241565 GCA_002192655.3 Mamestra configurata
GCGCGCGCGCTGCCCTCGCGCATGCGCACACCGCCGCGCCAGCGACCCCGGCGCCCGCGCTGCTCCGGCTTTGTTTACATCACGACGCAATGCCTCCGATGTTGAGAATACCTAACCTCCAAATGCGCCTCGCGTGGTACGGCACAAATCACAATAAATAGGTACTTGCATCGACAATCTATCGTCGCGTAGCGGTAGAGTTATTGGGGTTCGCTCATGTTTTTAGGGTTCTGTACCTCAGTCGGCAAAAAACGGAACCCTTATAGAATCACTTTGTTGTCCGTCTATCTGTCTGTCTGTCCATCTGTCCGTCTGTCAAGATCCTTTTTTATCAGGAACGCGTGGAGGAATCAATATTTAATACCCAGATCTGTTACCCCTTGGAGTAGTGAAAAAATAAAACTTCTAAGTCAACGCAATCTAAAGATAAGGCCGCATTATTTGACGCTCGCGAATCAAAACCTTACAGGGTAGGTACTTCCCGTTGACCTAGAGCCATGAAATTTGGCAAGAAGATATAGATCTTACAGTAAAAGTACCTACAGGAAAAATTCCGAAAATTGGGAATTGTTCAATTTGGGAATCAAAACCTACTTCTACTTCCCGATGACCTAGAGTCATGAAATTTGACAAGATAGATATAGTTCAAGTAAGTAGGTAGGTACCTACCTACAGGAAAAAGTCCGAAAATTTGGAAATTGTTTTATCATAAAAAAAAACATTTTTTGCGATCATAAACTTATAAATTTTCGATTGAATAATTGACCGTTACGTACAATGATGTATCCGTAGGTAATGTATGCTCGGAAAAAAATCAAGACACGGTCGGAACCCTCGGTGCGCGGAGTCTGACCCGCACTTGTCCGGTATTTTTTTTTCCTAGCTTCGTTACCCAGTAAATTATTTTTATTATATAATTTATTTTTAGCCAATTGTGTCCGACTGCAGGGCAAAGGCCTCCCTTTCTTCCTTCCATTCCTCCCGGCTTTGGGCAAGTCTGGACCAATCTGGCCGATAGGCGTCAAGCTCGTCCCGCCATCTTCGCCTGGGTCTCCCGCGATGTCGTCGGGCATTTTCTGGGACCCACATTGTGTAGTCCCCCCATTACCCCAGTAAATTAGCAGTAGATATTACACCACTCTGACTCTGAAAGCTCGTGTAAAGCCATAAGGCCTACCACTGATCTCATGGTATGGACGTGTCGGGTTTATCGTCCATCGGACTACGAGGGTGACAGAAATTGAGTGCATATGTCTTAAGGTGCTGATAGACTTGAGCATTCGCCGTTTTCCAATTTGTGTAACTCGAGAGCCGAGCCTAGAGTCAAACATCGCTACGAACATTTTCACGATCATTCTAGCGAACGCTCCAGTAAATGCTCGTAAAAAAAAAGTACTTATTCTTCACGAAGATGTCAAACAAAAATGAAAAATTACTCGAATGGCAAAAAGCTCGAGCAAATTTACTGTCGTTCGCTACCTAGAATGCTCGCTGAAAACAAAAGAACAATCTGCTAGTATTTGCTAGAATCGCTTTGTACAATATGTACCTATATCTGTCACCGGAAAATTGCAAACGCCGTAATATTGTAAAATACCGCGTGAAATTGCAAACTGTTTTTCTTAATATGACACGGATATATTAAACCATTGAATTTGGATGGCATTTATTGTATACAAAACGAATTTTTCATAATATATGAAGAAGTTATAATCTGAGTCTGCATATTTTCGGTGACATACCTATCTAACCTACCTACCACACAGTTCAGAGACTTTGCAAGGGCAAGGGCTAGTGACGTTAGTGGGCTAATGTGGGAAAAAAGACCAAAAATCTAGATTTAATCGACTGTTTCAATCACAGAAAATGAAAAGGTAATTTTAATATTAGGTATCCCAAACAGAAACTCTTTATGAATTTACAAGTTAGTGCCTAAAAATCTATAGACCGTAATAAACATATTTTTCGTTTGATTTTCTAAAAATTAATATCTTTATCGGTCTTCGTAGGTGATCCAGCAAAAACGCGGGGGCCCCATCGATCACGAGCCCTGGGAAGTGCCCTCTTTTCAACCGGGTGGTCTGCGCAAGTGCGCAGAGTACCCAGTTGAAAAGAGGGGCCTGCGTCAAGCTACCGAATGCGAAATAGAGAATTACAACCAATATGTTGAAGTCGGTACACATAACTTTTACTCTTCAAAAAGAGGATTCTGCCCCAGATACTCTCAATGGTACTCAACTTTCAAGTAAAAACACAGTCAAATACTCAAAGCTCAAAGCTCACCTCGTGATCACTTCAACCAAGCCTTCACTTCGACATGTTTACAGAATAGACCATGTAATCAAGACATCACGTGATCACGAAGTGAGCTGTCGTTCTATTTTGATTACATGGATTGACAGCTCGTCTTCGCCCGTCTCCTGGCTCACCTCGTAATCACTTCACCAAAGCCTTCAGTTCGACATGTTTATAGAATCGACCGGCTGTATTTTACAGGTAGTACCAACTGCCTAGAACTGACCTTCACAACCCTAATTACGTACGTACTTACGTAGGTGTAATCTCCTGAAATAACAAATCCTCATGAAATTTTACGGTAGGTACGCAGTGCGAGCCAGAAGACGGGCGTCGGCGTCGCGTCGTCGCTGAGGAAGGCCTAAGAAAAGCTGGCGTGACGACTTAGAGGCGTTCGTAACGGATTGGTTGGAGAAGGCAACGCACCGGGACGAGTGGGTAGGATTGTGGCCTCTACTGGTTAGGGGGCAGAAACCCAAAATATGCTCACATACAAAATTAAGCCAATTTATATCCTCAAACAAATATCAAATGCGTCGTGGTTCATCGAAACAAAGGAGGTACATGAAATTTTGAACTTGTCAATGGTTCAAGAGGTGATCAACTGTTAAGGTTAACCAAAAGTTACGTCTACACCCCAACCAAGACTCGACTGAAGAAGCGGCGTGACATGTTGGACGGAGCAGAATATCCACCCCTGGAGGTGACCACACCTTAGGTACAGCGGGCTCCGCAGCAAGGACCAACTTTTTACTGATCAAACCCTGTGCGATCTACCAATTACATACTTCTTAAAATTTTCCATGAAACCATATAGTTCAGTAGGTATACATGTGTTTAGTATTTTTTATTTTATCAACCTAACCTATTTATATAGTTGCACAGTCTGTTATACGTAGTTATGCCGCGATTGAGCGGTTCGCCATCCCTCATGAATGTGGGATGGCGAACCTCATATATACAAAAAGAATTTTTCAAATCCAACTGGTAGTTCCAGAGATAAATGAACAAACAAACACTTCAGCTTTATAATTAGTATAAATAAATTATAGATATAAATATTAGACGTATGTGAAGAGAAAATTTGGCAGTACAGTCGAAAATATAAAAATATTGCTATGAAATTCGGTCAGGCGCAGTTTGTTGGTCGAACTAGCAGCCGCTCGCCACTTCGCCCGCTTATAATCATTATTATACTCTGATGAAGAAGCTATATTTCTGTTAAGTTTTATCGTTGTCATCGGATTGGCAGATGTAGCCGTAATATGCTGAAATTAAGTTTTTCATGTCTGATTACTATTATTTCTGGTCTCGAGTGTGTCACTTTATGTATCTGGAAGCCCCTGAAGGAATTTTCGTAGCAATGTTTTAAAGATTGTAAGGATGGGATTCGGACGTATTTATGCCATAATTATATACTTCCTCATTTTTATTGAGATACTTTTATTTTTGGTAGGAAAATGTTGTAAGGACCATGCCACTTGTTCTTTATCCATTCCAATAGATTTACTAGGCACAGGTCACGATTCTGTATGGTATCGGACGTAAAAGAATAGCACCATCCCATCACTTCCCGTGGGTGTCAGGTCAGCAGTATTATCAATTTTACAATACTATAACAGTCACGAAAATAAACTATCTGAATCGAAAAATGTTCCAGAATCACAGTTTTTTCCCTTCCCGCCAAAATAAAAGTATTCATCAGACAAAAAAACTAATTATCCCTACATGATCTTACCGACCCTAGTAACTCCCTCTATTGCAACGACACTGACACTGTACTAAAAAAAAATGTATAGACTGTGTGTCGTTTTTGAACGAACCAATGAACCTTTGATTTAAAAATCGAAAATGTCAACCACAGTTACGTACTCCATCACCGATATCGATAATTTTTTTCTCAATATTGGTGTGCAGTTTTATTTTAGAATATACAGAGTGAGTTTTGATATAATGGCTATCTTGTAGGGGGCAAAATCAACTGAAATGCATTTGTGCACATTAAATTATTCAATTCAGAGAACAAAGTCTTACCATTTAAAACATAATTATTTATGATATTAGATTCATTTAAAATAACTCGAGAATGTGTATGAAATCGCTGATTTTTCTTTTGTGAACTGATTGGCCAGCAATCATTTAAGTTTATAACATGGAATTGTAACTTTCGATAAAACTCGCTACTGACTCACAACTGCGCTTCCATCCCTACCAAAGATGAGTCAACCAATCAGCGATCACCACAAACGTCATTTGTCACGTGGAGGGGAACACCAGAGAGTGGTTTCCGAACGGAAAAGGTAGCTAACTTTTTATTTCGCAGTCTCGCGCTGTTAACAAATTCTCGTGACGCGGCCGGTTCTAATAAAATAAGTTCGACTTGTGAATGTGAAGTGCCTTGTGAAATATACAATGGATATTATTTATTAATTGTCACATAACTGTGCAAAGTGTTGTATTTATTTCTTCGCAAAGTTTTGGTAAGTTTAGTTTACTTTTAGTTTTCAGTTTTTCATACGTATGTTTTACCTGGCCGATGTATTGTTTGATTCCGTCACAATCTTATCACAAATTTATAGCTCGATAGTAATTTTTGTGCTGTTTAGTCAGGAATCTTGAGAGAATCTAGTTAGAATGCAGGTGGGTGGAAAAAAATAGTGATTTTGTAGTTACTTATTGAATTTTTATTTAATTTTTCTTTCGGCTGTATTTAGCCAGCTCATTGATTGTTCACCTACCTACGCAATTAGCGACATGACCATAGAATATTTATTTACAATAGATAAAAAATATTTCTGAACATGGTGAAATAATTTGCCATGAAGTTTTGTTCAAAGCAGTGATAGTAGTGTCCCTGACATCAGGAAACTTCTAAAATTAATTTGTAACTCCCAGATAAAACAATAAAATAAAAATTATAATATTTCCTATTAAATTCTATTCACTTTTGAGTATCATAAAAATGAAAGCAAGGTTGAAAAGGAATTAAACAATGCAGTGGCAGTTATGCATTCAAATATGAATAAAATTCTTGTAGATATTGTTACCACCATATTTTGACTAAGTATATGGTATGTTATTAATGTTGAGCTTGCTAAGAGAATGTATTACCTACTTGATGTTTGTGACTGCTGTGTAGCAAATATATTTAAGGTATAAGTAATGCCATGAGCAAATATATTCACCCTTTGCAGAGGTATATTTTACGAAACTTGCTAAAGTTAATGTAGATATACCTGTCACCAATTCTTTTTACCAATTCATAATAAAACTGAACTAAAAGTTCATTGTGCTTTATTTATTTATTTATTAACACTTTACGCACACAAATGCACGGACCAGTCAACCTTTGGGTGATGCAGAGAATGGTGGTAGGTGTAATATGGAGAATAAAAAGCAATTGATATTTAATTACATACAAACATTTAAATAAGTAATACAAATATATAAACTAAACATACAATATAAATATATAATAAATACTAAAATTAACAAGATAAATACTACTCAAACACAAAAGAAACTAATTCAAAGTCTGTCATTAATCCATGTTATAAGGTAATATAACAATTTATTATAAAGGCTTGTTTGGAATTTTTCTAAAATATACAATTCCATGGCTACAGATTGATATTAAACCAAAAATTAGGTACCTTTTGTGAATAAAAAGTGCTGGGTTAATTTCGGCCTGCCATTATTTTTTCAAATAACAACAACTTTTAATGAACCTTCCCTTGCCTGCTTACTAACTTCAGTTGACAAACATTAGCATAGTGTTGGTACTCCATTTGTCACTCCAAAGAAAAAGAAAGAAAGAATAAGTCACATTAATTGCCGGGTAATATAAATCTGTAAAATTTGCAGCAAGCATGTTATGTTATGCTGTGTCCTAAAATCCGTGTAAAACAAAACACATACAGGGCATGTTCCTGCTCATTCCCATGTACTGACAGCACAAATGCTCGCTTTGTAAAATGTTACATTATGCTCCGTAACACCGGTTTGTACCCACGTAAGATGGTGGGTCAGTAAAAATTAAAATGTCAGTTGAGTATAAATAAAATATTTTTACACAGTAATGATAACCAAAAAATAAAATATGCTTAATTCAAAATTTGCTTTAGTAATTTGATAGCAAAAGGAAGCGGACCTCATCTTTATCAGTATTATTATGTTTGTAAGATTATATCAATGATTTTATCATTTTCGAGTTGATAGCAAGTCTTTGTTCGGAACAATCAACCGCGCCGCCATTGTTTTGTGGCCGACACTAAAACACAATAAAAATTGGCACATCTGGGCCTCAAAACAAGGCTAGTTTTGCAATTTTGTACTGGAATTATAGAAATGGTGATTGAGTATTTTAGAGGTCATGCCTAACTTCAGTTGATAAGTTATTTTATTATACAATCTTATGTCCTTATGTCTTCCTCTTCTAGTAATCCTGAGACAGCAAATGAAAGAAAACTGGCCAATAGCGAGACAGACTCGCGTGCAAAGGGTTCCGAACTAATTTCATTTTTGTAACGTCTTTTTTCACACTATAGACTTCTTATCGTTTTCCTGTAATCTATAGGTACTGCCTTCCTTTCAACTTGCCTTCCTGTAATCTATAATACCTGCATTTTTTCAAAATTTTCGGCTCATTAGTTTCGGAGATAAGTCAAAGTCAAAGTCAATTCATTTATTTCAACTAGACCATTAAAAGGCACTTTTGAACGTCAAATTTACAGTTTAAAATTAAAATATAAGTGACTCTAGTTGTCCATTCGCAAAAAGTAGATTCTTATGGAGAAGAACGGACAAGAAACTCCATAGTTACTCTTTTCAAATATAAGTTTTACAATATTTTGTATACATAGGTACATTGATCAATTGATTATATTATGTGAGCACAATGCACCCAACATTACACTAATATACAGCACACACTTATATACTATAGGTACAACAAAGCAATACCAGCAGAGATAAAATTAAGTTTGCTAGTAAGGGACATGGTACTCACATATTTACAATATAATTAAAAACATTGGATCAGTGTGTGAGTTAAATTACATATTAAAAACCTGAAAGTATACCAGTAAATAAAACAAGTTTGACTTTTTCTACGACACCCTCGATTGTCCTATGGAGCAGGACCAGCATGTTTCCAAAGGGCTGGGAATGGTCATTTTTCGTCTAATTTCTTGAATAAATTCAAAACTGTTAATTTTAAATTTATGAAAAAAATATAATTAATAAGCTCTTTCATTTGATATGTCAGATGGTATAGTTTGAAAAACTTTTTTTTCTGAAATTTTCTAGTTTGTCTCCCAAAAGTGACCCCATACTCAAGATATATTTATTTTCGTAATGCGCCCGTGTTTGGGTCACAGAAGTTCATATGTATACTAAATTTTAACAGAATTAGTCCAATAGATTCGGAGAAAATTGGCTGTGACAGACGGACAGATAGACACGCGAGTGATCCTATAAGGGTTCCGTTTCTTACGGATGTTCCGAACCCTAAAAATTATATGCAAATGGTTTTAAGGCCATAACAAAGGGTAGTAGTCAACGTACGCCAATTTCCTGACTGAAAACGAAGTTGCGAACGAAAGTTTTATGGCGAACCATTGGCGAACGTAAATTCTTGCGCAGTTATTACCTACCTTGTGATCAGGCACTTGCAGATATCGTTGACATTTCAATATGAGCACAGGCTAATATATCCTTTTCCGTGAATAAAATCAGCTTGCTTGTATAATCATAACGAAGTTATTGACATTAGTACATTCTGTGTTCAGCCTAATGCCTAATTTACTCACCTACTGGACCAGAATTGGATTGGATTATCATACGATCATAGCCAACCATTTTTCTGAATTATTTGGTATGTCTCAATCACAAGACTATCTTTGTTATCTATCCACAAACACCAACGTACGACTTATCAACAAGATAAGTATGACCAATGAATAAGTAATATTCCAGAGGCTTCCAACAGTACCATTGATTAACTTCTCTTCTCCGAAATTAATAAATGTCACCTAATCGATACCTAAGTGCTACAAAAACTACCGAGTCATTCATTACATAGCCTTGATGCTTAAGAAAGTAAGCGCTTTTTTCCTCTTTCGGGCTAACTAAAACTAAAGGAGTGCGCAATATTCCACCTAGTTACACAAGTCATTGATTCTAATTTCGAACAGCTATTGAATAAAAGTCAGATACCTATGTCCCAGACATTTTCAAGAGAGGAAGTTCTTATCATTAACTGCATGAAGCACTAACATTCCAAAACATACGTGTAATACCTGCAGGTATAAAATGCCATCATAATTATAAATCATTTATGTCGCAAGATAATAGCGCCGGTGTGATAAACTCCAATACTCGTTCGTAGAACAGTGATAATCGCTATCAAACATATCGTCAACCTGATATTGTAAGGACGCTTATCATAAGGAGTTCAGTGGCTACGTGTCAGTATACTAGTGAACATCCAACATGGGCGAATATCGTGCGGGTAAAGCTGGCATCAACGCTGAGGCTCAGGCCAGGATCCACAGCAAGTACAACGATGACATCGCTCACGAGACCCTCGAATGGATCAAGCTGCTGACCGGCGAACCAGCTAACACCGCTGGAACAGCCGAAAACTTGTACGAAGTCCTGAAAGACGGTACCCTGCTATGCAAACTCGTCAACTCTCTGCAGGAGGGCTCAGTGAAGAAAATCAACCAGTCCACCATGGCGTTTAAGTGCATGGAGAACATCAACGCGTTCTTGGATGCCGTGAAGAAGCTGGGAGTGCCACCGCAGGAGACTTTCCAGACCATTGACTTGTGGGAGAAGCAGAACCTGTACTCCGTGGTCGTGTGCCTGCAGTCTTTGGGACGTAAAGCCGGGAACTTCGGTAAGCCTTCCATTGGGCCTAAAGAGGCCGACAAGAACGTGCGTGAGTTCAGTGACGAGCAGCTGAAAGCCGGACAGAACGTCATCTCTCTCCAATACGGCACCAACAAGGGCCAGCAATCCGGCATCTCATTCGGCGGCAGGCGCCAAATGTAATATGTTTAATGTTATTTAATTTATATTGATTAAAATGTAATAAATATTTTGTATTTTTTTAAACTATATTAGCCTTTCATTTGTTAAACAAGGCGTGGTTCGTCCTTAGCTAACGTAATCTCAGATTAGATAACACAAGTATTTTGCACAACTGCAATGGACTGAAGTGTTTGGTCGATTTGTTGCTTAGTGTCACTTTCTTAAATCTTTCTTCTTCTTCAAATGTGGTTTTTACTACAGACAGTTTTGTGAATTCATCATCATTCATAATTGAGCGACCACATACTTGTCCATATTATATTGTTGATGGTTTTACGAGTGGTAACCATAGGTAACCACTAGTAACCACTTTCGAATTCCGAAACCTTGTAATACCATTTTTATCATCCAACTTGACGACAGTATTAATTACTGCATATCGCCTAAAACCTAGATTATAATTTATCAGTTGTTTTATATCAGAACTTATAGAATCACCTACTTATTAAATAACTTGAAAGTGTTGTTGTAGATAACACATGTCTAGTCTGAATGGAGATAGACAATCATAAGAAAAAAATCTGAAAACTAATGACGACAATATTGCTTCTCCCTACAAAATGTATTATATCACCGGAAAGTTGCAAACACTTTAAGATTGTGACATATCGCGAGAAATTGTTAACTATTTTTTAATTAGATACGGATATATTGGAAACTATTTCATTTGGGATTTATTGTGTACATATCACCGAAAAATTGCAGACTCCGTAAGATTGTACTAAATTTTGATTAGATTATAATTTCTCAATATATGTATTATTAAATATTTGTGTTGTATACAATAAATCCTGTCTAATTCAGAAAATATAGTTTACAAGTCCACGCGATGTTTTACAATCTTTCGGCTTTTGCCATGTTCCGGTAACAAAAAGATTTTGCATAAAATATCGAGATATTATAATCTAACAAAGATTTAATACAATCTTACGGAGTCTCCAATTCGTCGGTGACATACACTTGCGTATTAGCTTTTAATTCAAATTGATTAAAATGAGAAAATGGTCATCGAAGTCGACTATAATACTGGAGAAACGGAGTGAATAAACTGTGACCATAATAAATGAAAATCAGCGGAAGCCATGCACGTTACACACATTATAAACAGAATTAATTCTATTTTTAGCTTCAGTTAAGCTTAGTAATTTCACCTGATTAGCCAGAATAGAATGAAGCTGGTTATCAGCTTTGTTGAATAAGAATTTTACAGGTATTTAACACGATACAGGGAACCTGGACATGTTGATAAAAGAATTAATTTTAATTTACACATGACATTCACACGAGAAGTGATATAATTGTTCATATTCCCAAGGCAATACGACAATGCAGCCAGTGCTAGTGTTAATCCTTGAAAATATAATGGAGAACTGAGACACAAAGACTTATACTTATTCACTGCTTAAGATTATTTTAAGCATTCTGTTAAAGACTACTCTTACCTCGACCTCTAAAATACAGTGATGAAACTGCAGCGTGCTGAACCTAATATTTACAAAGTTGGTAGTATAGTGACAGATCTTGATCAACAAAATATAGTTTTAATAAAGAACAGCGAAAACCAAACGTTGAAAGAGATGAAGCTTGGTAAGAAAGACCATTGCGGGAAGAAATAAAAATCAATAACTAAGATTAAGTAAAGGAAGATACGGTTAATGGCGTAAATACTAAACTGATGGCCGAGAGCTGTATCAAAAAGTACATGCTGTGCTGACCCCGAATATATTCGGATACCAGCGGACAGAACTCAATAACGGAATTACTAAGCTTAAGTTCACTGATAAAACATTATCTAAATCTAAAAGTTAATTAGAAATGCCAATATACATGTATATCTGATATCTGTTTAGTAATTCCGACCTTTTAGGCTTGTGATTCTTAAAAATGTAGTCATTACCAAAACATAATATTTGTCTTTGGTGATCATAAAGAAAACTTCTTTGCGAATTATTCAAAAATTCCGCAAGTTACAATAAACATAAACCAACAAAGATTGCTAAATATAATATTATGTAGGTCTCAGTAAAGTTACCGTTTCACCTTTTAGCAAATGTCGAGGGGAAATCGCTCCCCTATTCGTACTTTGTTATTTCATGACGTCATCTAATATTGATCTAACTTTTGCAACCACAATCGTTGTTAAGGCTTAGCAAGAGCTTCCAACATCGCGCCCTACAAATAATAACTACCTATATTTTGGAGCACCTATTGAGAATTGAGAACGGTTTACGTAATCGTGTCGTTATATCCGCTGGCTGCATAGAACAATACTAATATTGCAAGTCTCAAGAAAACACTGCAATTATATGAACCAAAAACAGGCTGTAATCATTCTTACGGCTACAAAAACACCGTCTAGATTGCTGTAACAATTGATGAATTCTAGACTCGTGCAACCGCTATCAAGGACAATCAAACGAGATAAAATGTGGCTGTTATCGATGATTTCTAATAACTTAATGGTTATTGTTGTTATTTATTGGAAACGAAAAAGTCGGATCCTTTGATACGGCGTAATGTAAAGCAAGAGTGATGATTAATAATACCAGTATCTTTAAGATAATCTAAATCGTGAAACGTGTGATAGTTTTTTGCCAGGCTTTGCAAGACTGCAAGTATTGCAATTGCAACGCTGATATGTTTGTCGGAACCTGCTAAGTAATAGTTGTCATTTATTTGAGGAAGAACGGAGGAGAAAGCCACAACAATCAATCAAGAAACCTAGTTGAGCTAGAGTTTCTAAATTGACAATCGCGAGTGATTCATCAGAATTGTAACGAGATGTCTGGACCACAATAATGTTTGTGAAATGCTTGTGCTGTCTGTAGACTTCAATTAGACAGTCTACAATATGTCCGATGTTTAATTTCCTTGTTATATTCCTTTGCTGATGCTCAGATAATGAAGAACCTGTACTTTAGCAAATGGTATGAAGTCGTTACTATCAAATGTAGAATTGTGGTAAGCACTGATGACAGCCATAATTTAGGAGACCGTAGTTCAACAAAACAATATTGCCGAATGTTGCAATCTCCAAACCTGATGCCTAATGCATCATCATTAAAGTAATGACGGAATTGTGGCCATTTTTGCATGTTTACAACATTACCAACATTGTTAATTCTATGAGTGACGTCACAGTCATTAGCACGGCTGCGACTGTCCGTCACGGTCGTGTCAGCACCCCACAGCGGAAGGTCTGGTCACGCGCCGATAGTAGCGGAAATACGGATATCCGAATAGGACAACACTAACTTGTCCCCAAGAGTAACAGAGACGAATAATCACGCACGTGGGCATTGTATTGTACCAACAATGGCTAATAAGCATAATGTTAAAACAAGAGAAAGTATTGTTTGGCTAGTGCTAAAGCCCACTTGCATCCCAAAATTCAATGTCGAGTGGGTTTGGCTGAACCGTCGTCAATGGCCTAAAATGAGGCTACAGTAACACTTTTATAAAGCGTTCTGTCTGCTCACGTCCGAAATGATAAATTGAAACAAAATGCTTCTATGGATAGATAAATAAAAGGTTTTTTCCAGCTCATTGTAGAACTCCTAATTCATGTAATCATCATAACATGCGTCGTTAATAATTGTGATTCAAAGCTGTAGGTACAATAGTTCGAAAGTTTAATAAGGAGTCTATAAAACCGTTTACTCATCGCTTTCCATTTCATACCCACTGTATGAATATAATTTACTTATCAGTAGTGAAAGCCTTTGAAAACATCTCGTAAAGTTCTCCGTCGAGGCTATCGCCACTTCGGAACGATGATTTAGCAACATCAGCGTACAAATCTTCGATTGTAACGACCTTACTGTTTAGAAAGTGTTAATTTTAAAGCAAAATAGCTGCAGAATTATCAGTTTTCGTCTTTTGCCTGGTTATTGCAACATCTCTTACAACTCAGCATTCCCACGTTATACGATATCGATCGTTCTTGCAAGGCTTCTGTATGTTACGCTACAGCGATTCAGCTTGCCTTCTTGTCCGAAGGCTCTTTTACCGTTACCGTATCGGACCCGGTCGGTCGAGCTGATTATCTGGCACTAACGGGATGATATCCGTTTTACGATCGCAATGGCAAGTCTGTAGCAAAGTTGCAGTGCAACTAATTGCACCCAGCATTACTTTTATATCGAGGAAGCTCTTACTCTGAATACTGCATTTGCGTGTGATTGCACTAATCGCTGTTCCTGCTGCAGTTTAGTAGTTTCCATCTCTAGGAAATGGTCCATGTTTAGCGTGCAAAATCGACCAATTTATCTTTCGTGTATTTTGTTTTTGTTAAATGGTATTTCATAAATCTTAGCGGCAAAGAATTTCTTGTAGAGCAACGTTACAGTTTCCTATTTTTAAAATCACCGTAGCGTGCAGAACAGCTGAGATTTGGCGTGATTCGAGTAATTAATTTACGTTACGTCACTGAGAATTGCAGTGTTGTACTACTTCCATTACATACGTACATACAGTTAATGTAAAGCGGATAATACGACTTTACGTTCGAGTCACTCCACTCGCCTAGTTTCCTTTGTTTTGGTTATATTTATTAAATTATATCATGTTTTGAATGCAATGTTGTTGTATCCGTTATATAATGTCTTCTGGTTTTTTTAAATCCGTTGTTCCGTTTCTGTACCGTTACTTCCTATTTTTAGTAGGTATCCATGATTACAGTAATGGTTCTTTGTTATCTTTTTCGGTTCTTTACTCTGCCGAATTTCTAAAAAGCTAACAAGGTTAACACTACCATGAACATTATTTTTTATTTAAGATTTCCTCTTTCTGTAACGGAATTAAACATTAAATTTCATTGTACTTTCAATCTTTATCCTTGTACAGCTGTTCAAACCAGATCAAACGTGTTTCTCATTTCAGTGGCATCCAGAAACTTCCCCCCAGTTTATTTATATTCAACTGCGCTGCGCCATTCAGTTTCCGTCATTCGACCACGTCATTTTGCTAGGGGAGTCGGGTATCAATTGATATGGCCCTGCGCTCGCCCCAAGCTGATTTATTCGTTAACCTGCACTGTATTGATACAGCTTGACCTCATTGGTGGTGACATTCGTAATTGGCAATTGCCTTTGATACGTTGGTTGTAAGTTTTAATAGCATGTGCTAATGGCTATGTTGATCTGGATCTGATGTATGAAATACTACAGCATTATGAGTATGTGACTGACTGACTTGGTAGATTAAATGTACCTACCGATCTATCTTCCTCAGATCATAGTTTTTGCTATAGTACGTGTAATGACTAGCAATCCAGACGTCAAACACATTCCAAGTTTTTCTTTTACTTCAAGATAAACGTTGAAACCATTATTTTCATATTGCAATTTTATACTAGCCATAGCGGTTGTCAGTTACTGTTGTTTCTCGTGGGAATCACTTGTGTTTTGATGATTTAATGAAAATGCATCTTTGGTCACACTTTTTGGAACAAAGGCTTGATGTTCGTCATAGTTGTCTGTCACACTACTGAAATGTGTTCCTTTACAAGTGTTACTGGCTTAATTATAATTGATTAATGTTCCTAATTAACCTTCAAGTCTAAGAGCATAACATAATTATTTCTTGATTGTGAATCATTTTAGATAAAAAACCTTCACATTATAACAGCTTAAGTAGCAAATCACATCAACATTTATTGCATCATCAGTCATCACTTCAAAACCGCGTAAACTACCGTTACTGCTGATATTATTTTAATTGGAGCAATTTGTGTAATTACTGTATAATTACTTCAAACGGGTTTTCGTTTTTCTAATAGTCTAGAGATGGCAAGTGCTTAAACTTACACTCGGTTTAAATACTATAAATACTGCCCGCATCAGTAGTATGGCATGGCAATCGACTGGAACTAATATTCATGAAGAATCATCAAATAATGTTTGCTCAAATAGAATTTGTTTAAGAAAAAAATACCAAATACCCTGCCAAAAGACTTAGTCATTACATGAGCGTGTTTTTCTACCATATTTTTCATTAGAATTAACAATCAGAGTTGATTTACCGTAAAGGTCTCAATAATTAATGGAAAGACAAGTTAATGCTTAAATCATGTATGACGCTTGTATAGTAAATTGTTGATCTGAGTAAAATTTAACTTAAACGATAGTAATTTCAGACCTGAGGCCATTGTTGAAATGTAAAGGAGAAGACAAAGAGTTGATAACAGTTTTTTTAGTCGACAACCACAGAATAATATTTACGATACGCCTGTATATTTTCATCTCTCAAGTTCGTTAGTTTAAACTGCACTCATCTCGCACCTTCTAACTTCTTATTATAAGACTCGTTGCCTTAGCGGTCACAGTTTTATTATTAAGAGGAAACTATTTCAACTG
>NDFZ01004990.1:1266-23582 GCA_002192655.3 Mamestra configurata
GGATCACAAGTGTCACCGGTGGTTGCAGTTGCGTCGAGCTCGAGCGACGAGTATTTCTCCCCGCCGACGTCGCCAACACCTGTGCGTCGGCAGGGGAGAGACCGGCCACCGAGATGCTTGGGATCTAGAGGCCAACCGGCCCCGAGCCGGGTCCCCGCTGCCGGTGGTTGTGTGCAGCGCATGAGATGGACTCAGTCCATGAACGAGAATGTCATGCGCGCATATTACGGGTCTACAGAAGGGGTAACTAACCTCACTGCGTACCGTGTCAGGATGCTGTCTCTGTTTCAGGACCTGGAACCAACTGTGAACATCTCGGCCCAACGATTGTCGGATCAGGTGCGGGTCATCCAACATAATTGCAGGTTGGACGATGCCGCACTTGAAAGGCTGCGCTCAGAGGTACTTATCATCTCGACCCCAACACAGACCGTGGTACAGGCGCCAGCCAGTGGCGCAATCACACCACGGCCCAACAACGGTAGTGATGAGGTAGATGACAGGGTTGTCACGGTAAGTAGCCAGTGCAACGATAGACTGAGGAGCGCACTGGAGGATGCGCTTCGCGAGTATATAACACCGACCGTATAGGCCCCGACTAGCACGTTTACCTATGCACAAAAAGAACAGGGCGTTGGTGTGTGCTTTGGACTCGCTGCTGCAGAACATCTTTGAAAGCAGCGAGAGCCTGGTTGAAACGCACTCAATTCTGTTTTGCGGGGCTGTTGCGGCATGTCGTATAGCAAACGTTAAGTTTCCTAGTTGTGACGAAGTTATACGACCGAAGCCTGCTGCACCAACCTGGCAGTGCAGGATCGAGCGGCGTATCGATGAGGCTAGGGCACTCATCGGCAAACTATACTGCTTCAGGGAGGGCAACACGCGACCGCGTGTGATGCGCTTTGTGTGGCGGGCGTTTTCGGGGACTGGAATCAGCCCTCGAGAATACACGTTCCATGTCACAGAGCGCATCGACTTCCTGAAGCTAAAAGTTTGTGCATGGGCAAACCGTATTCGGCGGTATAAGCGACGGGTTGACCGATACTCGCAAAACCGCATGTTCCAGAGCGGTGAGAGGTGGGTGTACAGAGCTTGGGAGCGACCTGAACAAAGTGTAACAGACGTTTGCCGCCCGGATGATGTCGCCACGAGTACATTCTGGCGCAGCATCTGGTCGGTACCCATCTGTTACGCTCAGGGTGGCTGGATGCGCGATGTCGAGCGCGTTTGCGAAGCTATACCACAAATGGACAAAATTACTATAACCACACTAGACATAGCCAAAGCAGTCCGTCCGTTACCGAATTGGAAATCTCCTGGACCGGACGGACTGCACAAGTTCTGGCTTAAGTGGTATAGCAGCTCACACGCGCTCCATCTCAATTCCAGTCATCCTTAGAGTCTGGGTCGCTACCACAGTTTCTAACAACTGGCATTACCCACCTCCTCCATAAGACAGGTAGTCCCGCGGAACCCAAGAATTATAGACCGATTACTTGTTTGTCGACGGTCTATAAACTTCTTACATCTATCCTGAGAGCGAAAATTAATGAGCACATTGAGAGTAACTCAATTATGTCCGCCTCTCAGAATGGATGTAGGAAGGGGTCCCGCGGCACTAAGGAGCTACTCCTCATAGACATGGCCATAAGCCAACAGGTTCGTCGATCCCGCAAGGATCTGTCGACATGTTGGATAGATTACAAGAAGGCCTATGATTCTGTGCCACATACATGGCTCATGAAGGTGTTGGAGTTGTACAAAATAGATGCAACTCTACGCACCTTCCTTGAGTCATGTATGAGGCAATGGAAAACAGTCCTTCGCTATCCAGGATGTCGACCGATCCAAGGGAGTGATGAGCCTGTATGGATTAAACGGGGAATATTTCAGGGCGACAGTTTGAGTCCACTTTGGTTTTGCTTAGCTCTGAATCCTCTAAGCACACTGCTGGAGGATTCAGGCCTAGGCTATCGGTTGAGAAGAGGTGGTCAGGCCATATCTCACCTTCTTTACATGGATGATCTGAAACTCTTTGCCCCCAACAATTTGCGACTGATGGAGCTACTAAAGGTAACTGAAACCTTCAGTAGTGCCATCAGGATGGAATTTGGTGTGGACAAATGTGCAGTCATGCATGTAAAGAAAGGGGAGATTATGGAATCTGAGGGAATTCAACTCTCGGATTCCATACAGGTTAGATCCCTCAGCTCAACCGAAACCTACAAGTATTTGGGTATGTCGGAAGCGTTGGGCATTAACGGTACTGACATGAAGCAATCGCTGAGGGAGCGCTTCTTTGGCCGCCTGAAAAAGGTTTTAAACAGCCTTTTGTCGGGCGGAAATAAGGTGCGCGCCTTCAACGGTTGGGTCATGCCGGTATTAATGTACACTTTCGGCATACTCAAATGGACTCAAACCGAACTCGACGCCCTGGATAGAAGGGTCCGTACACTGCTGACCGCAAACCGGATGCATCACCCACGATCGTCGGTGATGAGACTGTACATCCCGCGGAAGTGTGGAGGTCGAGGCTTTTTAAATGCTAAGACTCTCCACAACCGCGAGATGTGCAGTCTCAGAGAATATTTTCTCAAAGCCGATGTGGGTATGCACCGAGATGTGGTCGCAGTGGACAAGGGACTCACCCCGTTTTCCATGGCTAAAGAGAACTGGCGCAAACCTGTGATACTTACTGCAGATGACCGCAAGGAGGTATGGAAAGGGCGCTTCTATCGGGCCCTTTATGGGTCCGATGTAGATTTCTCAGCGTCTGTGGCCTGGCTACGTTTCGGCGATCTCTTCGGGAAAACCGAAGGTTTTGTCTGTGCGATTATGGACGAAGTTATCTTGACGAACAACTACCGGAGGCATATTATGAAGGACGGGACGGTTGACGTGTGTCGGGCATGCCACCGTCCGGGTGAGTCCATAGACATATTATTTCTGGTTGTTCTCGTCTTGCTAACAGCGAGTACTTGCACAGGCATAACCAAGTGGCCAGGATTATCCACCAGCAACTTGCGAGAACCTCGTGAAGGCTGAGAAAGAGAAGCAAATCAAGTATCTCGACTTAGCACACGAGGTTGTCGTCATGTGAAATGTGGACCGGCTGTCATTGTGCCGATTGTCATTACGGCCAATGGCCTGATGGCCAAAAGCTTCGACGACCATCTGTCGAAGCTGGCGTTACGCGGTTGGATAAAGGGCCTGATACAGAAGGCAGTACTCCTCGATACCGCTCGTATTGTGAGGAGATTCTTTTCTCTGGAGCCCTAACCACCGGTAGCTTGGACCTTGCTCCCGACACCGGCGGACTACAGCTTTTTACATTTTTTTTAATGTGTGTGTTTTTTTAAGAAATATTTAAAAATGTAAGTAAGTGAAATGGATAAAGAGAATAATAATAATCTTTGTTTCCCAATAATACAGATAATGGCACTTATCATTTACAATTTTTGTAAATATCGGTGACAACATTTACATTAAACATTTAGATGATAGGAATCTGTACGCAATAAGTTAAACTCTGTCTCTTAAACTAGGTTATCCTGTATCTTAAGAGACAGTGTTACGCAATGAGGGCACAATTTAATGTATAAGTGGACTGTGTCAGTTTACCTTAGAAGGGAAAAAAAGTTATAGTCTATAAAGTTATAGTAAGTAATACTTAAGTTTTAACATGTTGCATGAGTATGTGAGAGTGCCAGGGTGAGGGTGAATGAGTGAATTTGTAGGTATGTGGGTGTATAAATGTGTGAGTGTGTGTGAGTAAGTAGCTGGTGTATTGTGGTGTGTAATTGAGAGGAGAGCGGATGTATGTGCGAGTGTGTGGATGCGAGTACGGTAGTATTTGTGCAAGCATGGAGATGGGTGTATGCTAATTAGGCGATGTAGGTAAGTAAAGTCTCTGTTTCGGCATAATCCTGTTGAAGTAGCCATTCTGTCACTTTTAATTTTAGGTTGTGTTTGTTGATGGCTAAGATATTCAGTGTTTTATGAATCTTTTTGTAGATGCTAATTACATAATACTGATGCTTTGCGAAAGTGGTCCAGTGTTGGGAGCCTGAGGGAAGGTTTGTGCGCTTATTTGGGTTAGAGGGGGAAAGGCTGTTATGTGTCCTAAGGACAGATTGAAGCACAAAGAGCTGACGGACTGTAAGAACCTTGCAATCTGCGTACAATTTTGTTGTTGCGTATCTATGAGGTTTCCTTGTCATTACTATTAGTACAGCTCTTTGTGCTCTCTCTGCCCGTAGGATGACTTTTCGTTGCTGCGCCCCATACAGATATGTAGTATCCTGCAACCGATCGGCATAGTGCGTAATACACCATTTTCAATATATCGGCATTAACAGAGTTTCGGAGGGACTTGAATATATGAATGAGGAAAGCTCTAGTCGTGACAGCGTCAATTTGTTTTTTCCATGTCAGTCCGTCATCTATGTGGACATCTAAGTACTTTACGCTGTCACTTCTAGTAAGCGCTGGACAGCAGCATGGTGCTGTTCGATTAGAGCACGAGTAGGCAGTTATTGAAAAACTATGTGACGGTACGGTCTGTCGCCTAATTGCAAACGGGATGTAGCAGGTTTTGTTAAGGTTTAAAGTAAGAAGATTTAAATTGAGCCATTTCATAACTTCTGCCACTGACAACTCTGCTGTAGATTTGACAATATCCCAAGTGGGTCCATGAACTAAGATCGCAGTATCATCAGCGTATGTATATATCAGTATTTGGGAGGTTCATTTTGCAGAGGTCGTTGACGTAGATAAGAAATAAGGCGGGGCCCAATATGCTGCCTTGAGGGACGCCGAAAGTAACAATCTCCTCCTCACTGAGGTGGGTATCAATTTTAACTCTCTGGGTCCGATTCTTGAGATAATCTTTGAATATTTCAAGTGATACGCCGCGAACACCTAAGTATTGTAATTTTGAGATAAGGATGGGAACAGAAACTGTGTCAAATGCCTTAGAAAGGTCAAGAAAAATAGCTAAGCATTTTGTCTTCATATCTAAATTTTTTGCTACCTTTTGTGTCAAACCTAGTACAGCATCCTCTGTTGAAACACCCGCTCGGAAGCCATACTGGTTGTCAGCAACGATTTTATATTTCTCCAAGAAATTCCTGAGACGGTTGTTTAAGATCCTCTCAAGGACATTAGATAGTGTCGGCAGAACTGATATAGGCCTATAATTACCGACACAGCTTCTGATCCCACGAATGAAATGAATGAAATGCTGCCAAACTGAATGTAGGAAAACATTCAGTTTGGCAACATTTCATTCATTTCTGTTGAGTTGTTTCTCGAAATAATTTGTTGAGTATTCCCCGTATTTTTGTTCTTTTTTAGGTAGATATGTGTGTAATATTAATAGATTATACATAATGGATGGAGTAAAAATGATGTTAATATTATGATTGAATTATTGAAATTATTTGGAAGCGATATTTAAAGTAAAACATTGTAGAATAGTGGCTGTGATTCACTGTGTTTACAATATTTATACCTTTTTTTCACAGCCCTGCGGCAGGTAACCCACTGCTAAACTTAAATTAATGACGTGTTTAAAATCGTCACGCCCAGGTCTTTCTGCGAGTTAAGAAGGAACTGTCGGAGCCAACTTCTGAAGTGTCAAGTCTTTTAATTTTTCGTATCGGCGGGGGAATATTGTTTCAGCATTTGGATGCAGCGTACCTGAAACTGCCTCTGAAGGCGGTCTTGTGCGGCTGAGTAGCAAGTTGTTGCGAGCACTGTCTGCTTGCGCATTCCCTTCTACTAGCGATCCAACTCTATTTGTTGTAAAGGTAGCTCGGCTGCCTGTACTTTATAACCCCAAACAGCAGGCAAGCCAAGTGTAACTTACGACGCGGCTTCATTTTAAGAATTGAGTGCTTATTTAAAAATGGTGTTACGTGAGTTCTTGGTGGGATTGTAAAGCAGAATTGAGCGCTGGCGTTTTGCACCCTCTGGATCAGTCGATCAGTTCTTGCCAGCAGTCGAGGGCCAATAACTGTATCTGCATAATTTAAATTTGAGAGTACGAGCGGCTCAACGAGTTGGATTCGCAGCTCCTCAGATAGATAAGGCTTTATTTTATATAGGATCTTCAGCCGATAAAAACAAGTGCGCACTGACGCTGACACATGCGCTTCGTATCTTAACTCAGCGTCCATGGTCAGACCCAGATTACGTGCTTCATTGGCTCGACTGACCGGCTCAACCAATTTTTACATATTTTTATGTGTGTGTTTTTGTTATTATTTTATTATGTGTAATTATTATGTGTAATGTGTGGGCTTTGATCCATGTTGGTCGAAATAAACGTTTATTATTATTATTATTATTATTAAAAGAGTAACGTTGAGTGTTGCAGGCACTGCACTAATTTGGCACTTGGTTCCAAAAATCAAATATTTCGTTTTAGTAGGGTTAAGTACCAAACCGTTGTTCTCAGCCCAACATGCTATTCTGTTGAGGTCATCGTTGAGATCCTTTAAGGCACTGTCATAGTCACTCGGTTTAAAAGAAATATAAACTTGGACATCATCAGCATAAATATGGTACCTACAATGTTTCAAGGACTTTATAATGTCTGCACAATATAAAATAAAAATAATGGGACCTAGTATAGAACCTTGCGGAACTCCCCTACTAATAGGGGTGCGCGACGAAACAAAGGATGAGCCATTGCTCAACCAGATCTCCACTGGAGTCCAATGGAGTCTCTAAGGTGAGTCATTTCCGTCCGCAATTGCTGGAATTCCGCATGCATTAAGCGAAACTCTTTACGCAGCTCTTCTTTGAACAGCCTCAGCTCGTCCGCGAAGTCAGGAGGCAAATTAATGTTGGCGTCCTGTGCCGTGCAGTTCAGAGTCCTTTACTTGAGCAGCCCTAGCTCGAACTGGTGTTTCCGCCTTGTTGTCTCTGAACTGATTCTTATCGCACTCAAGGCAGCGCCAAGTTGGTTTAATAAAACCAGTGCCAAGAAAAGAAGGCAAACACAAGCGCGATGATAAAACCCGTTGCATTGGTTGCATTTAGCGGCCTCTATCGGTGATAAAAATTTGGCGCAACCACCACACTTCGCTGCAGGCATATTTCGTGCGTAATTGGTTCCGAGCTCCCAAATACGTAAGTTATCGATCTGTTGGTCGTTCCACACAGTGTTGACAGATGGCGCTGTTTTAAGATTATAGTTCGAGGGTATACAATGATACTGGTGTAAGCAGGGTAAAAAGCTCACTCTTGGGCGACACTTCAGGGCAAACTTGTAACTTAGTTCAACTCAAATGTTTTAATAATTATAATTGTAGGGTAGATTATTGTCACTTTGTCTTTAGGTTTAAGTAAACATTAATACCTTTTGCTGCACTTGCACTTCCACACTGGATAACGTTTCGTGTGGTGAACTAATGTTTGATGTAACTTTCTGTATTACACTTTTTCTTAAAAAATGGATTATTTTATTTAAACCACTATTCGCGACAGTTAGGAGTACCGACCAACTTGATGTCCGTAACGTCAATCGTTGTTTACGTAAAGGTAAAAAGTTTGTTTAAGCCGTGTGTACGCACGAACGAACAATACATGGTGAACACGAACATCATCACAGAATGTTTGGTTCATACGAGTGGACATCAATTAGCAAAGCGAACACGAGCACCCTGCGAACACAATTCTACTTGTGTTCGCGCTCAACCCCTTAGTAACCATGGATTCATCGTTGGAAGTGGTCGACAGTGAATGTTACATCAATTTATCCGAAAACCGTCGGCCCACAACAACCAAATTGGATCGCCACGAACATTTTTGACAAACACAGTGTTTGATGTTTATTAGTGCTACGCACGTGCAAACAAAATGTTTGATGTTCGTGTTCACCATGTTGTTGTTCGTTCGTGCGTATATGGATTACCTTCTTGAAGGAAGAGAATTTGCTGCACGGAGCGTACACGTTGTCCTGGTACACCTCGTCCGCGAGCACGAACAGGCCGTGCTTATGCGCGAACTTCAAGATGTCCTTCATGTTCTGCTCCGTCAGCACCTAACAAATAAATCCATTCCAATTTCAAGCAGAATGTTTGAGTTAATCTAAAGTTTACCTTCAAGTAGGTATCTTCCATTACATGGACGTGCTTACCCTGTAGACAAAAAGGCAACGCCTACCCTACCACAGCAACGGATAAATAAAACAATCCAGGAGGAACAGCCCAGGGATCAATAATAGGACCAACAGAGTACTTGATTTATGTAAACGATATGAGTAACGCTATTAACTCGGGATCCGTATACCAGTTTGCAGATGACACATGTATCTTAGTCGCCAGTTAAAACATCTCCGATGCTCAAAAATCCCTACAAATTAACTTCGATCAAATGTGTAAATGGGCTCATGACGTAGGATTAATAATAAACGCATCTAAAACAAAAATTGTTCACATACGTTCATCACACAATAAATGTACCACTACACCGACAATTATAGCTCATGAACATTCTTGCCTCCATAGCGTGTCAAAGGCTTGCAAATGCCCAATACTGGAAGTAGTCGATAAACACATGTACATCGGTCTATTAGTGGATAGCCGATTCTGTTGGGGTCCCCACAAAGAATACGTTTGCAACAAACTGAGGTCTATTATAGGTAAACTTAGCATCTTGAAGTATAAATTGCCTTATAAAACACTAAGAATGTTATATNGCGTAATCAACAATAAACAATATGGATTTCAGAAAAATAGGAGCACGACACAACTATTGCGAGAATTTACAGATGAAGTTAATAAACACCTTAATGAAAAAAAACATGTATTGACACTCTTTATAGACTTTAGCAAAGCGTTTGATATGCTCCGTTGCGATATACTTTATGATAAGTTGTCACGAAATGGAATTCAAGGACCCCTATTGGAATTATTAAAAAATTATCATACAAATAGATACACCACTGTTAAAATAGAAAATGAGCTTAGTACAAAGGTTCCATCCATGCAAGGAACAGCCCAGGGATCAATAATAGGACCAACAGAGTACTTGATTTATGTAAACGATATGAGTAACGCTATTAACTCGGGATCCGTATACCAGTTTGCAGATGACACATGTATTTTAGTCGCCAGTAAAAACATCTCCGATGCTCAAAAATCCCTACAAATTAACTTCGATCAAATGTGTAAATGGGCTCATGACGTAGGATTAATAATAAACGCATCTAAAACAAAAATTGTTCACATACGTTCATCACACAATAAATGTACCACTACACCGACAATTATAGCTCATGAACATTCTTGCCTCCATAGCGTGTCAAAGGCTTGCAAATGCCCAAAACTGGAAGTAGTCGATAAACACATGTACATCGGTCTATTAGTGGATAGCCGATTCTGTTGGGGTCCCCACAAAGAATACGTTTGCAACAAACTGAGGTCTATTATAGGTAAACTTAGCATCTTGAAGTATAAATTGCCTTATAAAACACTAAGAATGTTATATATGGCCTTGGCAGACTCGGTTATCAACTACGGTCTCAGCAGCTATGGGAGAACTTACCATACATACTTATCAGATATTTATAAATTACAATTAAGAATATTACAAGTCATTACACCGAAACATATAAAAAATAAATTTAAAAACAACGATGAAGATCTGTTTAAATACTGTAATGTTATAAATGTGTTCAATAAAGTTGAATTTTTCATCCTTGCTGAAGTCAATAGGCCTGAGTTGCTTACCGAAAAAACAAGACCTGACTTTTTGAGATCCATAACACTAAAAAATAAATACCATCTACCGAAAACCAACAATGTGTACGGAATAAGGGTTGCAGAATATTAAGTACCTTACTTTATTAATAAACTTATACAAAACGAGTTCGAAAAGCTACAAGTGTAAGTCAAAAAATTTATTTACACATAAAGCTACTGTATAATCACTATCAGGCAAGTTCTACTGTAACTCAATATTTAGAAATACAATGTACCTACGGCTCGCCAGCACACAGATAAACCCTGCGAGGTTTTCGTTGTGTGGCAAAAACCAATGTTTAAATAAATTAAGAAATTTGGAAATAAACAAAAAAAAAACAAATGCATTTATTACAACTATGTAATAAAATAAAACAAACTTCTGTTGTCGAAACATCTGGAAAGTACTCGTAACTACCGCTGCCGACTGACCAGATATCGAGAAGCGTAGAATGTTCTGGCATAGAAATGTCTAGAAGGTACTTGAATCTACTAGTTCTGCAACTCGATACTAGATGGCGCTAGTAGTAACTAATGTACCCGGCATTAATTCTGGCGCGTAACAGTACTTAGTATCGGTAACCCCGTGTGTTACTGACAGTATAGATTATTAGTATAATTAAATGCCATTCTTAAAGATGACGACAGGACAATGATGACAATTTTATTTCGAAGTGTTTCGAGACATTTTAAATGATTTTTTTCAGAGAAGCCATATAATTATATTGTTTCATGTGACAAGCAATAACCGCGCGAATCTTTTAATAGTGATTGTTTTGTACTTTCTAATTACTTTTGATTTTATTATATCATAATGAGTTTTAAGTAATTCGTTTTGAAACACAGTGTAAATATTAAAGTTTATTTGTGTCCTAGATTGTGAAGTTTGTGCTGACAATGTGTGTTTGTTAGAGATTTAAAGCAGTTAGTTTTCACAGTTGTCAAGAGCGTACCCAGCTAGGGGCAGGGGGTTGCAGCTGCCTCCCCCCCTAGAAGAAAAAAAAACCATCACTTTAAATTTTCTTGACAATTTCTATTACTGGAAAATAGAACGTGATAATTAAAAATGTGTTGCTCTGTGCAAAATGAATAAACATCTTTTCAGTAGTTAAGTATTTGATATTTATTAAATTATTTTATCTAGAACTAGCACTTCGCCCGCGAGTTCGTACACGCAGATTTAGTAGGTACCTACTCCACAAACTTCAAAGCCCCCTCTACCCCCTTTTAAAGGTTAAGCATTCCTGCTGCTGATTCTGTTGTCTCAGGATCAGCGCATTGATTATGCAAACAATATTAGATCTGTTTCACTTACCCCACTTTTAGTTTGTTCATACCAATTTCCACGTCAATTGAAGCAAGCAGTAATGTCCTCCCCTAAAAACTTCATCACCCCTTTTCGAACCTTTAAGGGTTTATTTTCGAAAAACCCAAACATTTGTTATTCAATTCTTATTCTTATATGCCGTGTTTCAACTTCATCGGACCAAGCATTGAGATTCTCCCCAGTTCGCTCAAACCGCAACATTTTTCTTACGTAGAGCATTTTTATACCCGTCGTAACTTTTAAACGAAAGGTCCGATTTGAATAATTTAAAGTGTAATTAACATGTACATAATCGACCTTAATTATCAAACTATTTAAATGGATAAGGATTAATATTATGATACCAAAATCACCACTTTTCCATTCCACCCGGGTTTTGATTGAATAATTTGAGCAAAAATCGGTCATTGTGACTTAACCATAATGGTTAAACATTTACCCTCGCGGACTTTTTAATAGGTATAATATGAACTTTAGTCATGTAATACATTTTTTTTTATGTATCATCAATAGATTTCTCAGCGCTCGTCAAACTATGAATTAATTAGGCAAAATTTTGAAACTATGGGTTAAATTGCTATTTTCGTAGGGACCTCTATATTTTTCGAAAAAAAATTGCCTATGTTTTAAGTTAATAATGTAGCTTTTTAATGGCGAAAGAATATTCAAAATCTGTTTGAGTAGTTTTTGAGCCAAATAAATATTTCGTCTTTATAATATTATATTAAGTTTAGATTTAGATATTCCGATATGGAGAGACGCCACGGCGTCCTCACCTTCCGCCTGACGCAGGTACTCACCGGGCACGGCTGTTTCGGGAGCTACCTGTTTCGGATTCAGCGGGAGGACACGCCCGAGAGTCAGCACTATGAGGATCACCCGGAGGACACGGTGGAGCATACGGTGGAGGTCCGGCTTGGGCTAAACACCGCCGTGTCCTCGTCGAGGCGATCGGCGGCAGTGACCTCTCGCGTCCGGTCCTGGTTAAATCCATGTTCCGAAGCGAGGAGGCTTGGGAAGTGGTCAACTCCTTCTGCAAAGCAGTAATGCTAGCGAAGGAGAAGGCGGGCCGCGCGAGGGAAAGACAAGGCCTTCGCCCCAACCGCCGCTACAAGATAAGACGCCCCGGGTGTCGGATGTCACAGAGCGATCCCCGGCCACCATAGGCTCCGCGCCTATGGTGGCCGGGGATTGGGACCTTCGGATGGCGAGCGTTGGGTGACCCGGGTCGATGGCGCGTTGTGTTCCACGCGCGCTTAAAAGAGATGTCAGCATAGGAGACGGGGCCGGCTAGGGCCAGGGCCGGCCAGGGTACAGGAATTTGATTGACGGAGTCACGGCGGCCCTGGAACGCTGAGGGCTTTAGAAGGAATACGGATGGATTTTAGTCAGTAAGAGTCTGAAACGCCCTTCCGCTCCACCCAGCGTGGAAGAAGTCATTTGATGATTTCCTATCCTTTAAAAAAATTAGTTGTCTGTAAAGTCGGTTTACGAACGATAGTTTAACGTAACAACGTCATAACAAAACATTGATGAAATGATCGTAACGTTACAATGAGTCATCCTTTTTCGTGCGTGCTGCCGGCGTTCATCGATTTATTAGCCGTTGTCACGTCAAAAAAGGATGGGTTGAATATTCCCTGTTAAGGCATTCCATGTGGGGGCGACATTCGGGATGGACGCGAAAGAACGCCCCGCCTGCACCCGAACTCGTCGATGGCTCAGTGCATATTCGTTTGCCATGGAGCACAAAAACTGCGAAACAGGAACGAGCTTGGAAAGATATTTGAGGTGGCCGAATCTTTCTTCTATTTGCATCGTCAGAATATCGTGATTTGTATCCTTGAAATCCTAAGTAATCTGGTGAGTTTTTGAAATCATGAGTTTTGAAGTGGACGAAAATTCGCATCGTCAGTATTTTGACTTCAATCCTGAATAATGTGGTGAGTTTTTTTTTTTAGCATTATGAATGGGTTGGCCTACCCTTACTCTGGAACCACTGCATGCTACTGTTCCATTACTAATATGTCATACACATGAAAAAGGTACTTAAGTATTATCTGTGAGGTAAATCTCACCTGTCCCGTGGGATTTCCTGGGTTGATAATGACGAGCGCGCGCACGGCGTATGTCTTGCTGCCCTCCTGGAAGGCGCGCTCCAGCTCATCCACCTCAATGCCCCAGTTCTTGTCCTCGTCTAGGTAGTAGCCCACCTGCCCCAGCCCGTACTCCGCCAGGGACGCTGAGTACAGCGGGTATTGTGGGATCGGGATCAGCACACCTGCGCGACACATGGGCCTACATTTCATTACCGCTTTTTAAGAAGAAGAAGTCAGATTTAAACCAATCTTCTCGCCTATTTTGATTCACCCACAATTTGCAAATAATGATTCAAGTCCATATAGTAAGGGGCTATTGCCATATAATAAGATCTAGTCTCCTACGTGCTGACCGAGAAATGCTCCTTATTTTCAATTTTTGATTCGATGTTGCCCGAGTTCGTCCCGAAAACTGGATAATCCAATGCTGACACCTAATTTAATTTTTTGTAGATTCGTCTCTGTTATCTGACGCTGTTAGTTTACTGACCCGAGTCCTTGCCATCGATGGTGTTGCAGAGCATCTGCAGGCAGTTCTTGATGGCGGAGGAGGCGCCCTGCGAGAGGCAAATGTTCTCCCAGTTGGCGGGGTGGCCGTCGCGCTGTTCGATGTACTCCGCCACGTGGCGCCGGATCAGCTCGATGCCGTACGACATCGTGTACGACCCTGCTGACTGACCCCTGAAATATTAAGTAGGTACAACAAACTTTTAGTGGGGGAAATTTGCTTTGAAAGCTAAATAATAACAGCGTACGTTAACTACGCTTGCTAGGGAATCTATTTCATATCGAGACCCCTCTGTGTTCGAACCCGCCGTCTGCCCGCTGAACCGTTATTCAGTACACGAAATTTCAGGGGTGGCCGTCGCGCTGTTCGATGTACTCGGCCACTTGGCGCCGGATCAGCTCCACGCCCATCGACTGCGTGTACGAGCCCACAGTGCCTCTGAAGGATATATATAGCGCATTTTCAAATGTTTGTTACTTATCGCAAGCAATAAAATATCTCATGCCCGGAAAACTGACGGCATTGTAGCAGGAGCTAAATATAAAGGATTTCTTCGGAAACAGTGTAAACTTTACGTAGGGCAAGATCATCTACAAAGTGTAACCGAATAAACGTAATACCTCTAAAGGGGTCATTGTACTCATCATTTTAACCAACTTTTACTATAGGACCAACACTTAAATCGCGAATATGGAAACAGTAACCTCACCATATAAAATTGAGATCTGAATGATTTTGAAACATATTGCTAATCCATTGCTTCATTTGTGAAAGTATGGTCTGCTCAACAAAATAACGCAATGAATGTTGTTGAACTGTCATAATGAAAGCGATTCCTACTGTAAGTATATTACGCAATTACCCAGGTAATAGGTTTTTGTTCTAAAAAAAAGCCCTAGTTAGTAAAGAAATTGTTAAATACATGAAAATCAACACACACCCATGCATAAGAAATAAATAGCATGAATATGTTGTTATTATTATTATTTTTACATTGCTTGTCCAGTTACTTAGCGGCAAACTTAGGGGCTATGTATTTATTGCAAAAATAGTACAGTCGCTGTGATATTTGAAAACAAAGACATAGTGAGAGCAAGAAATATTTTACGATTTGTTGTTTTCTTGATTTTAAAGACAAATATAGTAATAAACTTGTATTTATACATGTTATCAATCGTAGATTATGTAGCTATTTTATTCAATTAATTATGTTAAATCAAATCTGATTATAATATTTAAAGTACTGTATTGACTAGTTACCGACTGTGTTCGTGGATGGCACGACTAACCAATCACAGTGCGTTTATTGGAACGTAGGCATAATGGTGGGGGAAACGCCATCTTGGTTATCGTGCGTCTTGAAAAACTGACATACGGACAGGCGGACAACAAAGTGATCCATATAAGGGTTCCGTTTTTGCCGACTGAGGTAGGAACAGAACTCTAAAAAGCCATAATATTAGGTATTATTTACGTGAATTTTGTTCTATTGAAGATACTCATTGCACGGATGAAAAAACGCATTTTATACTTATTTTTCAATTTTCCTTGTATGAAAACCTACCCACAACTTTTGAGTATCTCGTTAGCTCTCGTCTTCACGTCGGGAGGGAACTCAGCTGACTTGATCAGAGCAGGGTTCACTACACAGGACAGCACCTGCGCACAAACATATCATCATAACGGGTGCAATAAATTTTACCAGTCGTCAGGAGATGGATAAGTAAAAGAGTATTCGGATCGAATGACATGTATTTTCGGTGCTGGCGTTTATATACAATCCCGTTTAGGCAATTACATGGATGTAGGTAAGGAAACCATACTATAGTATTATGTAACCCACTGTAGCAGTTTCTTACGAACGGGTCGTGTTTGCACGAACTATAAATGCCGCGCGCCGATAGCAATCGTCAGCCCTGGCTGGGGGCCTTAAATTCATTTGAGGCCACCACAGGATAGTCCGGTTAAGCAGTAAGGCTGGTTGCCTTAGTGTGCTGAACTGCGAGTGGTTATCGTCAAAAAAAAAAGCAATCGGCAGTTGTATGAATGCGCGCGCAGCGCGTGGACGTTGATGCCAGCTGCTAAAAAAAAATTACGGATAAATGTTTTCTATTCTATTCTTTTAAAACTGTGTCAGTGCTTATCATACTTGTCTGAAGAAGGTGATGGGTTTCTGCCCCATGGCTTGCGCGTCGCCTATGTTTGCACTGATGGTCGTCTTGAAAGGCTTCTTGACTCCCTGGCGTACAACAAAAAACCATATTTAAAGTGGAAGCGCCAGGGTAGCCCGCGGAATTCAAATTTTCTTGTTTTTTGCAATTTTCAAGTCAGTGTCAGGATTTATATTGAACAGAATTAAAATCATCAATACAACCCTCTAAGTTCATAAAACTCGAATCGAGAATGAATGGTTATTTCATAAAAAAAGTCATTCAATCGAGTTACATGAATGATACAACGACGATTTAATTATTATAACACAGTAAAGCCATATTTGTTTCGGTCGCCAATCATATTTTTATCAACATACAACCTGACACTGACCTGCAAAATGCAAAAAACGTATGAAATTTTTTAATTTCAATTTCGCGGCCTACGTCATATATTACCAAATTGTGCAAAGAAATAGGTGGGTAGGTATGCGCTCTTTTTCTATTTAAGTGCAATACTTACAGAATAGTTTCAAACTCAAACAAATTTTGCAGAAGAAAAATAAACCAAAAGTATAGGTAGGTACCTACCTACTTGCATCATGATGTAGAAGGCAAGGATAATACGTGTCCAGCCATGGGCAATATAATTGGCCAGTGCAGCCTACCGCTGAGTGACGCTGACCTCGCGCTCGCAAGCCAGTCCAGCACATAGGCACCCACTCTATGCTTAGTGTTCATTACCTTCTTCTCATGCTGCCTAAGTCACCACAGTATGCATTTAGCAGTTGCGGCCAACTCTTTGTACATTATTTTTGTATTGAACAATCACATCACAGAACGAACCGCTCAAAAAATGACAGCTAACTGACTCGTAAAATGAATCTGGTGAATCCAAACTATCTATCTACCATTACCAACCTGATCTCTGGGTCGAGTCATAAGGATAGTGAAAAATAAGGCTTCAGTTAAATTATTGACTCATCAAACAAAAATCCTACCCTAAACTTTTAGCGTACCCGTTAGATCAAAATGATTTCAAGCAAAAGTACCTTCTCAAGCTCCTTTTTAATAGCCGCGGCACGAATGACAAGCGGTCCTCGTACGGCATATTGTAATTTAATAAGATTGGGGTTTAAAGTCTTTATAGTCAGGCTTTTTTTGTTTTTTGTTGAATTGCATGTCGGTACCGTCGCCAACGTACGGATTGGCACAGATACACACGACAACGTGTGTGTCGTCGACAGCTCCTGACCGATGCGACTCATCAACTTAGTTGGCGACATGGTCGGGAATCTATTGAACCTAACCGTACTTTGGATCTCACCGACTCTCATGGTTGTGAAACCAGCAAAATTATAAATCTATTTAAGCCTTAACACTACCAGGAGTCTGTCACCAGACCACGTCCCCTGAATTTTGAAAAATAGCTTTACATATGTTGTATGTAGGTATGTTTCACCTCTTGCGCAAAAACCGCGTCAAGTTTGTTAAAAAAAGCGAATAAAAAATTCAAAAATAAATAGAAAAATATTGATGCAACCACCGCTAACCAACATGGTTAACAAATGACAGTCATGAACGACACTGACAGCAAAAGGAAGAAGGAAAGGAAAAAAGGATTTCCACTTAGAAAGTATTTATTTGGAAATATTTATTTATCTGTCTCTTCTATTCGTCGCCCGGTCGCGGCATTTCTCAACGGCATTCTGATAGGTGCATAGTGTAGGTACCTACGGCTATAATAACCCAAGAGCCAAATAAAATTTTTGGGGCTTCTGCCTTGTAGAGGTCATACATGACTTCTACAAACCAGCAACTGGGTTTAACAACAACCCTTGGTAAGACTAGTTCTTTTCTATTATTATTTTTGGGCTTCTGAGTATCCGTAACGCCGCTTCTTGATTGCAAGGAGCGTCATGAGTCGTTATGAGGACTGTTGATCCGGAACAAGCGCTGGAGAATACTAACGATGACGTGTAACCTTTCCCATTCCTACTCTTTGCTCAGAGCTCACCTGACAGTAGTGACAGTAGGTACCGTTGCCTTTGTGGTTATGACTAGATTTTTGTAGAGTCTAGAGTGGTCTAGAGCTTGTAGGGTTTGCTAGTAATATTATATTGAATATCTCAAACTAATTATTAGTTGACAGAGCTGAATAGCTCGGGACTTAGACGAAGCTATTGCAACTATTTTTGAGCACAGTAAGTAACAAAATGTATTGTCCGCGTTTAGTTTAAGCAGTTGAAAGTAGGTAACCCTATCAATATAAAATACTTAGCAGGACCTCGCTCTCTACTAAAAAGAAGCCCATTTCTCCTCTTGCGCTTGAAGACTTCCGCAGTTCCAACCGATGCGGAGCATTCTGTGGATGTTTGGTCCGTAGATTTAAAACGCAGAATTGAATTCATTTACTCGTTGGCCCAGTCAAGCAGACGCACACACGGCTGCTGAATATGAAGTTCTGGGTTCGATTCCCAGAACTGGCAAAATGTTAACTAGGTACCTACCTATTGAATTCTTTTATTAGTAGGTACTTTCTTAGTACCTAGCAGCCCAGCCCCCGAAGGTTGAGGCTGAAGGCATGGTGTTATTTTACCATACTAATATCTGATGTTTTGTATTCACTTACCTACAGTAATTGATGTAGCGAAAAAGCCACGAGCTTAGGACGTCAGCTTTGTCTTTATCAGTACGTAACCATCAGTCGATCAACAGACAGCTGTTCTGGACACACAACACGGTACGTACGAGTCTACCCAACGTAAGCAATGCCTACTTAAAGTATCTTAACATTAGGCCTCTCTCTAGTCTCTAGATTATTGACAGTAAAACTCCGCGGCCATAACTTCCAAAGTGTAGGTATATTTCGTAAAATATTGATCTAGAGCAGCTATACTCAACCTGCGGCCCGCATGTAGCCCGCCAAGCTTTTCAATGTGGCTCTGTAGTAGATATGAGCGCCGGGGCCCGGCGCGTCGCCGTCGCTGTAGATTTTCAATGGTGCGCCGCCGCGAAGCATTTTTTTGTATGACGTTACGGTGCTTCTGCGTAATACCGAAAAAAATGAGCTAGCGTTCCAAACGAATATGAACCTTTGCTAATAATATTCATAATTTTAATTTTCATGCCACGCTTACATCGTATTGAGTAGCTCCGTCTCTCTCTTACATCAAAATTATGACGGAATTGGTTTTACAGTCATGTACCTAGATAGGTGCTATTAAATGTAGAATTTAATTTTACTGTATCTACGTAGGTTATTGTAGCCCATCATGACAATAGTAGAAGCGCAATGTGGCCCAGAGAGAAAAAAAGGTTGAGTATGGGTGATCTAGAGCTTATAATTCTTAATTCGACAATTTTTGACAAATTCCGTCTTCTATTGACAAAAATAATTAGATCTCTAACACAAGTAGTTGCCGCGCAATTCATGTTACGTTCGCGAAGCCAACTTAAAACTTAAAAGAAGTTATCTTTATTTCTACTTTGACTTATTTTTGGTTTTGGCGAAGATTTTCTTTTCTGTTTGGATAACTTGGCGGAGCAATCGTAAAGCACACTGGCTATTAGGACAATCCCGAAAGTAGATATGGTCAAGATCTCTACCAGTATCTTACCAGATTGTAAACACCACGGATAAACATCGTCCTGAGAAAGTTTGCTCTTGAGAATCGCCACTCATACTGGCCAATAAGGGCAAGAGCTTTGATTCTTGTCAGTTTTATATGACTAAGTACTCCCGAGAAATCGAGTCCATGGGCTCGCTACTGCCCAACAGTTCGCCACAAAAGTCTCTTGGTTAGTCAGATTAGTGTTAGCCTGAGGAACAAAATACACTATGTGTTCATTCTGGGCAGCACTTGGTCCAATCTCCATACGATTGCCATCTTGCTTTACAAGTGACTAGCTTGTGTATTTAAAAAAAAAAACATTCTTGGAATGTTGCACTTGTAGAAATCCACTTAAAACCAAGATGCAATGCATTGTGTTGAATTACGAACATCAAGTTGATGATAGTTGAGTAGTTGACATAAAACCGGCCAAGTGCGTGTCGAGGCTCGCACAGTGAAGGGTTCCGTATTTACACGTGTCGTAAACCATGACAAAAAATAAGTACCTAGCTAATTTTACTATAATATTGCAAAGTTACAAACGCACTTAGTCTTAAGTAATTCTATAGGTTGGTCGACTATTACTCGTTGACTTACTTGTAAAGCCTAGGCACTTAGCGGTGAGTTTTCTTTTAAATTCGTTATACCTGCTACTGCCATGATTTTTTTCACGTTTCCAAAAACAACCGTTGGATGATGATGAAGGTGGTGGTCAACTGTATTTTAACCGTAAAAGATTTCCATCAATGATGGTCCAGATTGCCAATTCTACAAATTTTCATGTAACATCCGCATCTGTTGCAATCTGTCAAAAATATACCTATGAAAATTAAGGCTTTTTTTACAGTTTACGACCGACATGCGAATGCGAACGTTGTTTAAAAATTAGAAGAATATTATTGATTTTACATTCATATTTTTCTTCCAAAATAAAGGATAACGACATTATTAGTTGGTGTTGAAAAGTAGTCCAAACTACCACAGGGTTCAGGGTGTCCATGTGTAGAGTGATTACTATCTAATAAATAATAACAACCCACTCTGGTTTTCCATGGAATACTGATGCAGTGGAAAAGTATAATTAGGATGTTTTGTGATCACAAAAATTTCTTAAAAAATATTTAAATAACAATAAAAAACCATAAGTCGTTTAGAAGGAGTGAGCAGACAAAAAGACAGAAGTGGACAATGACTTTTTTCTATTATATGTAACTAGTTATAGTAAATAGGTATTCATGCTTATTTATGTGAATAAGAGATAGGTACTAAAATATTTTACTAATGTTCCAAGTAGTTTGGACGCAGATTTAAAAATCATGGACATGCATGGGCGTGGGAGTGTTCATGACTCACGAATATTTAGAAAAAGTTGTTTGTATTGCAAAATATTGCCATACATCGAAGACGTGTTTCATAGTGGGCTTGATGACAATAAAGCTAATACACAAACATCTGAAGCAGTAGTTTTACCATGGAAAACAATGTGCATGGACATATTAGAAGATAGCAAATCATTGAAAGACACTTTTAATTAAAATAATTTATTTTAACCAAATAATTCTAATTCTTTAACATTTTACAATACAATTTCTTTCAACCATAAGTTTCTCTTGTTAGGAATCAACATTTTTAATTTCACTGTATGAGCTGAAAATAAATATTAGATCATAAATATAATGTGTGTTTTACTATATTAAAATTATAGTGTATATTTTTTTATATATTGACCAATTATTATTTATTCATTAAATTTTTGGCTTTGACATTTTTTTTTTTTTGACATTTTGCACCTTTAAAGTAAAACCGTTACTAAACGAAATTTTATAGTCTCACCTTTTAAGTAAAACCGTTACTAAACGAAATTATGAAATTTTATAGGGGAGCCAATATTAGAAAATAGTCAGTTTTCGATAGATGGCATTAATAATAAAAAATAAAAATTTATTTCCAGAAAAAATATTATAAGATTTGTCGTAATTATTAGCTAGTAGATAAAAATGATTCAAATATATTTATAAGCATCCGCTGCCGAACTAGGTTAAAACCTGTATTTCAGCAAACGGTGCCACTCTCCGTAGCATCAGAATTTAAACTAGCTTAAACTATTTTACACAAAATCAACATAGGAATAAATAAGAAATAAATGGTGTGTGAGAGTGCTTCTCTTTGTGTATGGGTGTAGTGTACGTGTGTGTATGTGAGAGAGTATTGTTTGCATATCTGACTTATGAATACTGATTCCAATTAAACAAATGACTTAACCAGCTTCTTATTATATACTACTTATTTTATTATTAATGTACCTATTCTCTTTTATATTATTATATATTTTATTCAATTGCCCCATATATTATTATTTATCACTACATAGTATAAAACAAAGCCACTTCCCGCTGTCTGTCTGTCCCTATGTATGCTTAGATCTTTAAAAGTACGCAACGGATTTTGATGCGGTTTTTTTTTAATAGATAGAGTGATTCAAGAGGAAGGTTTATATGTATATACATGCATAATATAGTAGAGAAACACTGATAATTTTAAAGATTTCTAATGCGATGTCGTAAATAAACACATTTTTTTGCGCTTACATTGCAAACGCTGGCTGAACCCTACGATATAGATCAAAATAATGTACTACAGTATTGTACACCCTAAAAAGGTCTACGAAAAAGTCCGCGATGGTATATGTCTATCTCTTAGGGATAACCCACAATAACCATTTTTTATCCTTTACTTTTTACGAAAAATAATGGCTTATTTACGAAGCGATTTTAAGCAATACATCATTAATCCTTATCTAATTAAGTACCTTAAATACATTGTGCATTTTATGTAGATCAATATGGCTCTTTACAACATGTAATTT
>NDFZ01004990.1:23750-39500 GCA_002192655.3 Mamestra configurata
TTTCTAATGTGATGTCGTAAATAAACACATTTTTTTGCGCTTACATTGCAAACGCTGGCTGAACCCTACGATATAGATCAAAATAATGTACTACAGTATTGTACACCCTAAAAAGGTCTACGAAAAAGTCCGCGATGGTATATGTCTATCTCTTAGGGATAACCCACAATAACCATTTTTTATCCTTTACTTTTTACGAAAAATAATGGCTTATTTACGAAGCGATTTTAAGCAATACATCATTAATGCTTATCCAATAAAGTACCTTAAATACATTTTGCAGCATTTTGATGTAGATCATTATGGCTCTTTACAGCATGTAATTTAAATGAATATTTTCGAAGATATTACAGTTTTAAAATGCAGGGACATAGCGGTTGCGGCGGTACCTGCCAGGGGTCCTATAATAGGGTTCAAGTTATATTCTCAAGCGAAAAAACTGACATATGACAGAGTTTCAAGTTACTAAACATTAAACCAGAGTTCCAAAACCGTGGTATATTTATAGTATCTTCATTGCACCCGTGCGAAGCCGGGGCGAGCCGCTAGTTATTATTAAATTATAAATTGATTGAATTTGTACATTTAAATTACCGTAAAACCGCCAAAAGCTCCTCAGTATCCTTGTATTCCAAAGTTAGTAACCAAGCTCCAACAGTTTTTTTTGCATTTGTGTTTATTTAGGGGATAAATTGTAACAATGTTATTGATCTTATTATACAAATAAGGACCTAATGAGCAAAAGAACTTCCTGATGAAAGATGTGTGAAACTGTTTTGGATATTCACAAACTCTATTTTTGCGTCGTTGCGCATTGTTTTGGGGATTAAAAGGCAATTCGCGATGTTGCTTCAATATTAGGGCCGAAACAAACAACTGTCTAACTGTAAGTACTACACAGTCTTTATATAAGTAGTAGTGCTGTAGGGTACAAGAATGGGCGAAAAGTGCTTACCTTAAGTACAGCACGTTGTACGATTTCAAGGCGCTTTATAATTGTAGCCGGAGCACCACCCCAAACCGTGATACAATACGAAAGCAACGACTGATACCTCAATTCATGAAAATTTTCGTTTAACGGTTTTACTTTAAAGGTGCGACTATGAAATTTCATAATTTCGTTTAGTAACGGTTTTACTTTAAAGGTGCGATTTGTATTTTTTTATATTATTGTGGAGTAAAATTTCCCCTAAAATACATCATGTTGGTATTATGTATAATATTTTTGGTTAATATATTTTTATGATAATATTAAATAGTCATTAAATTAGATATATATTTTTTTATATTAAAAATATGGTCAGGATTACAATATTATAATTTATAAAAGAATTATTATATTTACCTTGGTCCATTATAACTTCTACCTCATCATTGAATTCAGAAGGTATGATATTATTGGAGAAAAGTCTGTACTAGGCCCAGCCAAGGGCGTACACAGCTAGGGGAAAAAAATCACTTCAAATTTTCTTGGCAATTTATTACTGGATACAGATATTCTATTTCACGAAGTCCGTTTGACTATGAATGTTGTAAGGTCTGTACGTGCACACTGTTTTAGTGTGCGTAACCTCGGGAGCGCTCAGTCACGATCGCGACGCGGTCAGAGTCACTAGTGTTTTGTTTCCGCGCTAAAAAATTCAAAGAGTAACGTCAGCATGGCAAGTAAACGCAGAAAAGTTGTCCACAGTGAGGTAACATTTTTTTTTAACTATTGTTACTACTTTTTGTGTGCTATTAAGAGTTTATCTATCTAATATTATGAAACTTGTTACTTAAATAGGTATTTCGATTTGGTTTTGTTCTAGGGTCGAAGCATGATAGCTAGCGTTTATCATTTCCTGCGAGAAGAGTATGAATTCACAAAATCAGTTGCGGAACCTAACTGTGATTTGTCTCATTTACGAGATATTACAAGGCGTACAGCTGAGGCTACAGGTGTTTCTATGAAAACTGTTCAACGGATATTAAAAGAAGAGAAGGAATTGCCATCCTGCTCATCAAATTTCACTTCTCCTATGAAGAAAAGAAGAAAGCGGGATAGTAAGATAGAAATAGATAATTTTACAGCCGATGTTGTTCGCAGTACTATACAAAATTTCCATGTCATCCATAAAGAAATTCCAACGTTGGCTAAGTTAAAAACTGTATTAAATGAAAAAATTGGTTTTGATGGTTGTATCGAAACTGTTCGTCAATTGTTACTGAAGTTAGGTTACAAGTGGCGTAAAACAGAGAATAACCGTAAAGTTTTGACGGAGCGTCATGATATACAAATGTGGCGTTTAAAATTTTTGAAGAAGATGTCAGAATATCGCAGTCAAGGTCGCCCAATTGTGTACACCGATGAAAGTTATGTCCTTTCAACACACGTGCGAAACAACACCTGGGCACAAAAGAAAGAGAGTACACCATTCTTAAAAAAAATTAGCACAGGCACTCGCTTTATATTAGTGCATGCGGGTACAAAGGATGGATTTATTGAAAATGCTTCATTGATTTATAAAGCCAACTCAACAGCTGGCGATTACCATTCTAATATGAGCTACGATAATTATGTTAAATGGCTAAACGAAAAACTTTTACCCAATTTATCCCCACGCTCTGTCATTGTCTTAGACAATGCTTCATATCACAACACACGGACTGAAAAACTACCGACGTCGGCTACAAAGAAAGCAGACATGCAGCAATGGCTCAGGGATAAGGGTATAGCATTTGAGCAATCTCTCCTTAAATTGGAATTGTACGATATTATAAAAAAACACAAAGATGAACACATAACGTATAAAATTGATGATTTTATTAAGAGCAAGGGTTTTGATGTCATACGTCTTCCCCCCTATCACCCAGAATTAAATGCTATTGAAAATATTTGGGGTATTGTAAAAAATTATATCGCATCAAAGAATATCGAACAAAACATGACGAACATGGAAAGACTGATCTTTGAAAGCTTGGATAGAGTAACCAGTGAAACATGGCAAAAAACCTGTGCTCATGTTGAAAAAATTGAAAAAGAATACTTAAAATACGTCGACCTGGATTTTGAGTTCATAATTAACTTAGGGAACGATTCTGACGAAAGCGAATCAGAAATTGAATTTGATAGTGATTAAGTGCTGATTTTTTTGTTTCTTCTCTGTAATAAATAAAAATATTATTTACTTTCAACTGTTGTTTCTTTTCTCTGCAACTTATCATTCTAATAGCTAAATATTATTTACTTAAATTGTCTATATAATTTATTAAATAAATATATAATGCGTGTTAGATTTCTTTCCTAACGCTACCTACGTTTACACACACTAGCGCGCCTATCACTACACGTCACTACTACAACCAGAGCCAAACGGACTTCGTGAAATAGAATATCTGTACTAGAACATGAGAATTAAAAAAGTGTATCTCTATACAAAATGAAGTGTTGGAAAATTAACATCTTTCCACTCGTTAAATATTTTTTATTTGATATTTATTACATTATTTTATCTAGAATTTCGGCATTCGATTCGATATAGTATAGAATTCCATCGTGCATCCATCCATCTATTTGCCTAGTAGACTTGTCGTTTCAGGATCAGTGCAACTATTCACCCAGTTATGCAAAAATGGTTAGATTAGTTTCAATTATCCCACTTTTAGTTGGTTCATACCAATTTCCACGTAAATTGAAGCAAGCAATAATGTCCTTCCCTAAATTCCCCTTCATCACCCCTTTTCGCCCCTTTTGGGGTTTATTTACGAAAAATATTTTTATTCTTTTTTTATCGAAATCATGAATGTCGTGTTCCAAGTTCATCGAAGCATTAAGATTCTACCAGTTTGCTCAAACCTCATCATTTTTCTTACTTAAGAGTACGAAAGGTCCGATTTAAATAATTAAAAGTGTAATTTACATTACATAATCAACCTATTTAAAAGGATAAGGATTAATATCATGATACCGAAATCACCACTTCTCCATTCAACCCGAGGTTTGATTGAATAATTTAAACAAAAAGCGGAAAGTCTGACTTTTTAACCATAATAGTCAAGGCCCTAACGAAACATTGCGAACTTTTTTTTTGTATATGATATACCACATTCAAGAGGAAGGCTATATGGAAACGTGAAAAAACGGGATATGCGCGAACGAAGTCGCTAGTCTAAAATAAAACCAAATTGAAAAAAAAACTAAAAAAAACATACTTTTATAGAAAAATCCAACTAAAAAATTCATTTCTTTTTTACATTATTCTTAATCAAATTTATTAAATTTTATTTTCTGTTTTTTAGTTGGATTTATCTATAAAAGCTTGTTTTTTTAGTTTTTTTAAACCATTTTTTTTTTTGTCAAAGGTTATTTAAATAGAATATGTGTGTTTTTGTGAACAATAAAAGTGTGTATTTATGCATAATGTTTTGCTTTGTTAGAATATTTTTTAATTTTAATTAATTAATCCTGGCGAATCTAATTAGGATAATCGGATATTTTAATTGAATTCTTGCATTGTCATCGATCCTTGACAGGTGTGCAAAGTTTGAACTAAATCTGATCGTTCAAAGTAGGGCAAAATCGAGCTCAAAAGGGTCGGTTACATACATACATACAAGTGAAGCTAATAAAAGCGTGTTAAAAAAGTCTGACGGCCATCCCTCTCATCGCCGCCGTAAGTCAGAGAATGATGAGGGGTTTGGCAATCCTGGGTACTCCCTTGGGCCCAGCTGTTATTTCATTATCTTCTGGGGGGTTTAATTCAACCTACAAGTACCTATTGAATATTAAGTATACTTTATAATTATTTTGTTTTATAATAATAACTACGGAGGCGCCATCCCATATGTCCCGTTAGCCCGTTATAATTTCGAATAGCAATACAGTAAAAACCACTAATAATGACATTAAAGGAATGTGAAAAACACATCATACTAAGCAAAAGTCATACAAAACGTAGTCTTATGCTAACTACAAAACTTTCTATTTTTGTTAGAAATTTAGTTAGTTAGTGTTTAGTGAAATTTAGTGTTTAGTGTGTAGAGAAACTATTCAAATTTCACAAAATGTTTTCACAGGGAAAGAGATGGGAATGATCACGAAAATCAGTGGTGTAAAAAAATCATGTCACTATAACTGAACAAAATTCCTTTGAAAAAATAGGTCACAATAAGCGGCATTTTCATAAGGGAAGTCATTATATCCGAACATTTTATAAAGAATTTTATGTGAAAACCGAACTTGCACTGTATTTACTTCATAGTAAGCCATTGGTCAAAGTAAGCGGAGTCATAATATACATAATGGTTTCCACTGTATTTAATAAAATAGTCCTGCAAATCATCTTGTGTCCCACATGTCCTGCATACCTATATTGATTTATTTGTAAGTAGATGTAGATTCATTTCCCATCACTTAAAGTTGAAACTTTGTGTGTTTGGTTTTGTAAAGTTGAAAAATGGGCAGTTGTGAAAACTTAATGATTTCATTAGATATTGAAGATATCGCAGAATTTTAAAAAAAATGTACTTATGCGTAAAAACAATTTAAAAAATAAATGTTGATTCAGTAGTTAAGCTGTATATTTCTTATTTAAGTGCACCGCGACACATCCAGAGTCTTCCTGTGATTAGTGTGGCCCTTTCCACAAGGGTGTCCCGCATTGATATTTTAAGTTCAGAACATTGTTATGTTTACCACAGTTTTTATTGCATAACTGTCGTAGTATTAACATAAAATGGTTATTTTTGTTTATGTTTGTTCCTCAACTGTCTTCTGCTGCCCTGCAGGCTTAGCCAAGTTGACAATATACAATCTATAACGCTATTTTAAAAACTAATCAAATGTATGGGAATGACATCATCTCAACGTTAAGTCACAGTCAGTCAACAAATAGAAAATTCGAAACAAGCAATAAAGCAGCGAACTGTTCTGGGCTTGTTGAGATCTAGGATTCCATCCTATAAAAGTTATCACTTCAGTTATGGAATCTTTCATTAATTTCCCGGATCATAACATAAGAAGAACTTTTACTTATTCGCTTACTTTTTTATCACATATATTATAACAATTATTTCTTCTGTAGCAATTCGAAACAAAAATTCAGCCCGCGCACAAAGAGCACAACTGTGACTTTGACGTTAGTTTGACGTTTACAGGGACGCTTACCAAAGACTAATATACAGACGCCAGCCCATCCAGCTTCAACAATCTGTAAAATTTCTTGAATTGATTTTCAACTTTATTCTTAAAGCATTAGGTTCAAGGTTGATTGGGAAATTTGACATTTTCGAGTAGCTTTATGCGCTGGCGTCTATACAGAGCTTTTGTTAAGGCATTGTATTTGGAACATAATCATATTGTTGAGTTAATATTTTATAACGAGAAGCAAAACAAAACACAGTATCTGCCTTAAATGTTTTTTTTTCTTTATTCATGACGTTTATTGATGAGTCCTTCAGACGCAGTCTTAATTTTTTGACACACTGTTTTGCATTAGAATATGAATGTAACATGACACACACAATGTTTGCGATGTTTGTACATTACATACATTTATATGTATATATAACATAGCATTAGAATATTGCTATTTGGAGTATCTGGTATCAAATATATAGATTCGGCCTTCTCGGCAAGTTTCGAGTGAGATAGTCAATACTACAATCAAATTCTCAGCTCCACTTAACCGAGATCGCATATGTTTCAATAACCAGGTGCATGGATACTTGAGACTTAAACTACACTAATTTACATCACAATATCCACTAGGAATCAATTTACGATTATTAAAACACCCGCTAAACTTCACTCGACAAAATCCCGCCAAAAACTCAGTTAATTAAACGAACACACACACGCATGTGTTGCTAATGGAATGAACCAAATAAAAATTCCGTTCAATGTTGTATTGTGGTGTCCCGGGTCAGGGCAATAAAGTCATTGGATTCATCTGTCTTGAATATCTTAGTAGCAGCCTGGACTCAGGATGTTGATGCCATTTTACACCCCGAATTTCAGAATGAGCGAAAAGCCCCCAGCCATCCAGTTACGATCAAACTCTCTGTCGCGTAGCCAGAGCTAACGCCAATTCTTGCGCATACGCTCTTTTATATTAAATGATATTTAGTGCCAGGTTTATTACCTATATTTACATTTATTTACCTTAGGTGCACCGGTGAGGTCGGATTTAAAAACGTCATTTCTCTTGAATGGACGCACGAGCAAAGCCAGTGAAGTCACTGGCCAAGACGTCAGTGAAAGCTCCGTCAGAAGTGCTTGTGGAGGCGGCGGCGTGTTGTCCCACGGCGACTGTGTCACAGAAAAAAACCCTTACTTTAGAAACTTTAAATCCCAATATTACAAAATTGGAATATGCCGTCCGAGGACCTCTTATCATCCGCGCCGCTGAAATCGAAAAAAAACTTGAGAAGGTATATAATTCTCTTTCTTCTTTATTTTGCAAGTACATAATAATAGGGAAGGAATGAGGCCTTACAAACTAGAACCATTTAGTCTTCTTTCTGGAGTTTTTTTGGTTATGTATTTAATCTTCTATAAAATAATAATGCAATGGGTTTCGAGTTCCATTTCACGAAAAACTCAACATAGAATTTCATCATAAATCTGCTGAAATAAGTTTTCTTACTATTTTCCAAAAAACTCAAATAAGCGTTAAGGGGATTAGGGGACTACGGTTTGTGTGAAAAATTTTACGCTCCTTTGGAATAATATTTCATTTTGATTAATTTACTACTCTGCAAAGGGGTGTTGAAGTTAGACGAAAGTATTCCTAAATGCTGACAAGGCACTTTTTGTCGGTTGTGTAACCAGACCGGTTAGAGACCGATGACGGTTACTCTCTCTGTCAACACATGCGCTGGCAACACTGTCACAGTCTCATTCATTCATTCACCCACCCACACTAGTAAGACTGTGACTTGACTTGTGAGTCTCACTCACACATGCATTGATATTTGTGAGATTTCTTTATTTACATAATTAGATAACATACCTACTTATACGTTTAGCGGTAGTTATGTTTCAAATTCTTTACGTAACGTTGATTATCTAATACTTTTATTATAGGTAGTTTGTAAAGTTTTTGGTTGTGATCATTTATATCATAATTACATTTTGGAAGTATTTGTTAATCACATAATAATTTACTCATGTTAGTTATTATCAGATAACACAGTTTGTTTCTGATAGATAACCTACGGGGGGGTCATCAAGACAAGTGTAGCGACTCGTCAAGTCGTCCGTATCGTGTAATATAAACGCCGTATAATTTTATAGAAGCTAATCACAATCAGTATCGGATTCGCTTTTCAGTGGAACTCACATCTTTGTTTATAAATTGTCGTCGTCGAGCTCGCGTATCGATCGTAACAGTCGATAAATAAGAGCGACGAACTACACGGAAACCAGTTTTTGTGCATCTTTCGTGAGTTGTGATGTGTTCGTAGATGATCTGATATTCATAATTTAATTTAGAGATATAAATCGGCGTGCGTCGCGATTTTTGTGCGGTGCGCAACCACAGTGACGTTTATAAAGTAGTTCGATTGATTACCGACATGTCGCAGATAAAGTTGATAAGCCGCGCTAGTCGCGTGTTGTCCGGCGTAGCAGTGCGGTCGGAGTTAGCGTTAGGCGAGGTAGTTTCGGCACAATCGCAATCGCAGAGGAGCCACACAACCGTACGAACCATGGCGTCACAGAGGAAAACCCTTACGTTAGAAACTTTGAACCCCAACATTAAAGCACTGGAATATGCCGTCCGTGGACCTCTCGTCACCCGCGCCGCTGAAATCGAAAAGGAGCTCGAAAAGGTATGTTTTTATTCCATTCATATAATTATTTAAAATTCTGATTGAAATTAGTGTGACCGTCTGACGGGTACGATTAATTTTTGTTTGATTAATCAAAGCCCACTTAATTTCTATCTCAGAATCTGTCAATTATTTTGACGTAAATAAAAATATTGATTTTAAACATTCAGTTCTGTCATATTCAATGCATATGAAACATGTGATATGATAACAAGGTCACTGAGCAAGAGCATTTACTTACCCAACTGCGAATTATGTTCCCTTGTATAACATTAAACCAGCAAATCTGGCTTAGTACTGTATAAACACTTGCTGACACTAAACTGCCTGCCCATAGTGACCATCATAGAGAGTGAAGTCATTCTATTGTCACTAATTATTAACCATGGGAGCTAATGAAGCTATAATACTCATACATTTGTGAGATAAGAGGAACTCGATGGTCATAATATTATGATCTGTGATGTGATGGTATTACAATTTAAACCACAATCAATAAAATTAGGTATGTGGTTGAGCGAGCACACATTTAATGTAGCTTTTCGTATCAAATCTATATTTGTCACAACAATGAAAGTAACTACCAATATAAAGAGCCTATTTTTTTATTAATTAAATAATTTCTTTATTATTTACCAAGTTGCTAGCTAGTAGTTGCCGAGCACTGACTGCAGGTTAGTTGGTAAAAGAAATTAACCTTCATGAGGAGCAAATATTTGACTTTATTTAGTCAAATTGCATATCTAAAATGATTAAAAATGTATTTAAATTTTATGTTTCAATATTACATGATACAATAGCCATATTTTAGTCTTAAAATTGTCAAGTTTCCAGTACAAAACATAGAAAAAACATGTAAAGTAGGTACTCAAATATTTTTATACACATGTGATATAGAGATGCCAAGGTCATTTCCGTGGTAAAAATAAATTAACAATTGTGAAATACTCTAATTTGAATTTGGTTAACTTCAATATTTAAACCTAACTATTCTCATGTCTGGTGACTTGCAATAATTATTATTATGTTTTGCTACAGTAACTCTCCCTGTTAATATTGTGCAAACACAAATCAAATTTCCCGTCCCTACCCTTGTAGACACTTATTGACTGCAACATAGGTCCTAAGATGTTTGTTGGATACCCCTTGATTGAATAGTTCAGTACAACCCTCCGCTCAGACTTATTATCCTTTCACTTCAGTAATGAATGAATAGAACCTGGTTTATTTGCAAAAGAAGAAAGAAATCGGACAGCTGACCGTCTGGTTTGACTCGATGGGAATTAAAATTTCTAATTTTACTTACCTTTCTGTAAAGCAATCTATCTTGACAAAAATCTTTTCAAGTATACAATTTACCAGACAGAACTGGGCAAAATCTTTAAGAACCGAAAACAATATTTATTTTTCTTGAGTAAGACAGAACACTCTCAACAGTTGAGATTAAGCTAACTAATAAACTAAGTAACTCATAAAAGTAATTACTGCAATCCTCTAGCCAGCTGTTTGGAATTTGTTATCTTTAAACTAAAACATTAAGAAATTTCCTCGTAGCTTGTGAAAGATTCCACACTAGAAAAAAACCGTGGCTTATCTACAACAAACAAATAATGATCTAAATGCATGTTGTTCAGATAGTAGCTAATGCAAGCACCTTTACATTATAATGAGAGTGAACCGATATTATGTCATTTGTTTGTGTTATCTTAGCCCTTGGCTTTAGATAGTCTGATGTTATCTAGAGTGCTGGAATTAAAATGCTCAATAATGTCGGATCAAAATAATTTAATCAATATGATGATTAAGCATCATTTGACATTTCTCTTTTTAGGGTCCCATAGTTAAATGGCAAAAATGGGATCCTTATGATTTAGTGCTCTCAGTCCGTCTGTCACTGCTTTTTCACAGCCATATTACTTGGAGATATTGATATTAGCTTATGGGTGAAATTCTGAAGTATGGCGCAGGTATTTTGTATTTGCTTTTAGCACCTTTTACATAATGATTCCAAGTAAGTTATTTACTCTGGTAATTTATCGTCAAACAATAAGAGATAGTAATGTTATAATAAGTAATAACGCACGACCTAACAGATGTCCTCCATAATTATATTAAAAGCTGCATCACTGACTGGACTACGTCATGGAATGGAAGTCTCGCCTCATTACTCACGAGTACGACTGGCGTACACTGCGGTAATTACTAGCCTGAAGACGTTGAATTTTGGCCAAATAAACTGCAAACATACGAGATTTACGTAACTGCTGCGTCTTTGTGCACATGTTCCAAAGAGTACCTTTTGTTGAAGAGATTTCAGAACTCCGGAATCTGGAGAACTAATGGTTGACACCATTGGTTCAATCAAAAGAGTCTGGACTTCTGGAGTGTCATATCCTTGATAATTTGGTTATGATGTCCTGAAAATGAAATATTGAATTGGATGAGCATCATAAAAACCGCAGTGTGATTTTCTGAATGATTGCATGACCGACGATGGCGGTCGTTACACAAACACACTGCGGCACTAAATAATGCATTTTCATATCGATTTTGCGCCATTCCAAGGTTTCCACTGTTTCAGCTGTGTTAAGTAAGGTATCAATTTTGAGGTTCGTTAGCAGTGAAATATGTCTTGTTGATTCAGGTGCAAGTCTTAATATCCAATAGCATCCGTCAGTCCTTTCATTTCGTGGTTCCACATCGTATTTGGTACGTAAAGTATGACTGCTTATGTTTACGTAGGTTAGGATTATTTGAAGATTAACGTCGTATCCCTTAGATGACCAGCCACATAGAAAGCGCGGAATTGCATTTACCATCTATAAGTACTCGGAACCGTAATCCAAGAATGTTGCCGGTGATAATGCTGATAAACAAGGCCTTGATTAGGCTGACCTACGAATACAAAACAATTAAGGTTTCCGCGCAAACCAATCATGATCAAGGCCACTGGTTGCCATCGTCCGCCTACGGTTTCTCTCGCCAACCGAGTGTGAAAAGCGTGTGGTCGCGCAGTGGTATCAAATGTTACACGTGCGTAACACCTTGGCGTAACACTGACATAGACTGGGACACTGGAACTGAGAACTGTCGGTCAAGGTGCTTGAAGGTCGCGGTTACACTGAAGGAGGAAGATGATTGTAAATTTAGAGCAGATTTAGGACTTTAGAACACTGGTTTAGATTGATGGTATCCTTGTCAACTATTTAATATTTTCCGGCGCTACTAAACATCAAGCAAATTGGAAAAGGCCTTTAGGCCAAGGACAAGAAACGCGGATCATGAACTTAAAAGTCTAATGAAGCAGGAGATCTCAACACACACAACACACAAGAATTGAATATTGTCTCAGTGGTGCAAAAAGGAAAGGCGAGATATAGATACAAGAGCTCAAAGCGCCGGAAGTGTGTTGTTAACGATCCTGCGCTATTGGCGAATGTCCTTTAAATAGGTCATGTGTTGTGCGCAGGAGATCCCGCGAGCTGCAGAGCTATTCGGAATATGCAGGAATGTGCATTCGGTGGTTCGATGCGGATAGTGGCGTCTGTTTTCTATTTGCAATTGAGGAACTTGTGAAAATCATTATGGAAAATTTTGGGAGACGTAAGTGCTGTCCTGTATGGTTCTGCAGGTTTCAGGGGTGTTAATAATTTAACTTTAAATCGAAACGGTCATAAATCTTTATAAGCACTTATTTTAAGTGATGATGACATGCAATTTCTTTTAGTGTCTCATTGTTCAGAAGATGCGCTTAGATGTTTTTGTACATAAGTTAAAAGTACAAAGTACGATGAGTGACGATAAGAAACTCACGTTTTATTTAATATCGTTCGATTATTTACTACAGTCTGTTATTGCTGTCGTCATAAACCATTATCAGTAAAATACAAGTAATTTACACAACCTCTTTAGGTTCTTAGAAGCTAAGATAGATTTTTCATAACCCATTGTTCAGAGTAGTTCTGGTTGCTTTGTAAATAGATAGCTGATAGTTAATGCCGGTACTACAGTAGGCTATACATATAAGTATATACCTACTATGCAAACTTGTTAATTGTAATTGTAACACTCAAGGCCCTCACTCCATTGTAAATAGGCACATTAATTGCAAGTACAATGTAGGTACATTATTGCAATGCCAAACGATTCTGAAAAACATAACGATTAATCTCTTTAGAAGGTTTAAACTCTTACTGAATGAATACCTATTAATGTTTATGTGAAGGTAACCAATGGCTCTATTAAAAGTAAATAACAATGTAATTCACAAGGAAAAGATGCAGTAAATCAGTATTTAAATTGCGGTTTATGGTCAAGTCCATTTAGGTCGTGAAACATAATTTAACTGAAATTTTCCTTTCAGTGCATTATTCAATCGAATATTTTAGGAATTGCTCTTGGCAGTTGGTTCTTGACACTTAAAATATCACGTAGGCAGAGGTTACCTAGTGTTTTACTACACGACGTGTTATTTCAAGGTCCTGTCGCCGGTTGTCAGCTGAATGAGCGATTTCGGCTGAAATTTGAAGAAGTTTCCGCGCACTCGCGCAGCCCTCAGCCGTGATATTGAAAAAAACTTCCACATTATCTTGTTAGGAAAATTATGCATTATTTTTCGATTTCTAAGTGGCAGCCTCAGATATTAATAATGTTTGCCTGAGAAATACAAATAAAATAACATAATAATTATTAAATTAGACCGTACCTATATTTCGTAAAAGTTTTCTTTCACTTCAAGCTACCGTAATTATAGTACAGTTTTGTCCTACTGGAAAGGTCATTCTCATCTTATATAACTTTCTTCAGTGGGTCGATATCACATCACAAGAAAAACCAGTTCAGCTTCGTTCAGTAAATGTCTCGTCCGACCTGTTTTTGTTAATGCCAACACAGTCTCTCGTCAATTTTGAATCTTGATTGAGTACCATGTTTGAGAAAAGATTCGGTTTTTTTTCGAATATGAGCCATGGTGACGTTCATTCATGCCAGACATTTTATTTTATTGCTGATAGTAGTGTAACAATAAACTTATATGGTTCAATTCGGTGTGGACGGCAGATGTGCAATTGTGCAGGTCGTTGCTAATCCAGCTTCATTGTAGAACCACTCGAGATTACAGTACAGTAGAGTCACTTTATTAATGTAATATTATTATTTTACTGAACTGTAAATGATGACGATAAAAAGTGCCGTTTAATGGCCTAATTGAAATAAACGTTTTGACTTTGACTTTGATTGCATTTACACTAACTAAAGAATTACACGTGGCGAACACAATTCTTTCGCTACATGATTTATTTAAAATTGATGTTGTTTGTCACCAGGGAGCCCAGAAGCCTTTCAAGAGAGTCATCAAGGCAAACATCGGAGATGCACACGCCATGGGACAGCAGCCCATCACCTTCATCAGACAGGTATGATCATCATCACCAACAGCCAGCCTTTGGAACCGAACTAGGTACTCGCTGGTGAAGTCTGTGTTCATTGTAAGAAGCCTTGTGAGTAGTGTACAAGGTGTAACAAAAATAACGAAAACCCAACGAAAAGGGCACTTTTGTACTCATCAGTATTATGAAAAATTTATGAAATTGCGTATAAAAATCAATTGCCTCAAATTATTTTGCCGGAGCCGTGGCCGACAGCTAGTGTTTGCATAACTCGACAAAACCTACTGAACAGCTGTTTTTTTCGCGCGGTAAAAACTTTCATAATTACCCCTTTTCAATTTTAGCGTTATTTCTGTTACCTCGTAGTTTTTCAAGTCTACAGTAAATATGTGAGTTGTACCTAAATTTATTTAGAAAATGAATAAGTTGACCTCTGCTGGTAATACTTTGTTCCTATAAGTAGCATACTCTGGGTGCATCGTCTTCAACTCCTCACATAATATTATTTGAAAAGAGTAACTATGGAGTTTCTTGTCCGTTCCTCTTCATAAGAATCTACATTTCCGAATGGACAGTAAAGTCACTATATTAGTTTTATACTACTATTTTAACTGTAAATGATGACTTTCAAAAGTGCCGTTTAATGGCCTAATTGAAATAAACGCTTTGTGCACGATGCCCTGACGTCGATTCGTACGTAGGCGCAAGTAGGGGGATAGGCAAACCAACGCTTAAATTCCATGTTCCCAATATAACCCTTAATCTTGCCATGTTATTTACGAAATCCTTGTTTATTGTTTTTTCAATTGTATAGCTATTAAGATATAAGATAATAGTTCATTATTGTATAAAATTAGTCATATAAACGTTTTGCAGTTATTTTAGTAGAGAATAGTCGATATATTTGTGAAAAAAAGTTAGGTACATTTATTGTTTATATTAGATTATTGCCTCAGTTTGTATAATTACGATATTCTAACTTATGTAAGATATGTGTATTGAGCAAATAAATAATAATTTCCCTATGTTTTTATTGATCTTACCTCTGTGACGGCCACAAAATCAATAAAACAGTTTGTTTGGTGAAAGTCGCTACGTCCCCGTCAGGGGACGTGGCGAGCGGTCACAGGGCTAGGCCCCCTGCCCGCGGGGGCACCCCTCGGCCCATAAAGATGGGCCCGTCAGTTATGGTGCACGTTTTTTGGCGGTGCCGTAGGTTTTTATAGTAGTGAAGTGGGGGACGGGGTCATATAAATATGTCCGTCACCCATTTTCCGTTGAGGACCCCGATGACCCCCTGCCCCCCGTCACTCCAGACGAGGTAAAGGAGATCATAGGCAAACTCAAACCCAGGAAAGCCTCTGGGTCCGATGGCATCACCAACAGGGTGATCCGTCTCTTTCCCGCCTCCCTGATAATGTTGATGACCGCCATCTTCAATGGCGCTCTGTCCAACAACATGTTTCCACAATCGTGGAAAGGGGCTACCGTTATCGGTATCCCTAAACCAGGGAAGCCCAAGTCCTCCCCGACCAGCTATCGTCCCATCAGT
>NDFZ01004990.1:40910-75459 GCA_002192655.3 Mamestra configurata
ATGTGCACGATGCCCTGACGTCGATTCGTACGTAGGCGCAAGTAGGGGGGTAGGCAAACCAACGCTTAAATTCTATGTTACCAATTATAATACTTAATCTTGCCATGTTATTTACGAAATCTTTGTTTAATGTTATTTCAATTGTATAGCTATTTAGATATAAGATAATAGTTCATTATTATGTAAAATTAGTTATATAAACGTTTTGTAGTTAATTTAGTAGAGTATAGTCGATATCGTAGTGAAAAAAGTTAGGTACAGTTATTGTTTATATTAGATTATTGCCTCAGTTTATATAATTACGATATTCTAACTTATGTAGATATGTGTATTGAGCAAATAAATAATCATTTTCCTATGTTTTTTATTGATCTTACCTCTGTGACGGCCACAAAATCAATAAAACGGTTTGTGGCGCTGCCGTAGGTTTTTATAGTAGTGAAGCGGGGGACGGGGTCATATAAATATGTCCGTCACCCATTTTCCCGCGCCATAGCGCAATGAGACGTCACAGAGGTAAGGTCGATAGGTCATTTATTAGGTCTTTAGGTTTAAGAAAATAAAAGACGCGCCAGCTCATGGCATCTGTATTAAAAATTATAATGAATAAAGTGGCAGCGGGGGTGAGGAAGGGATCGCTGGCCAGCAAATATTTTGAAAAAGGGATCGCTGGCCAGCCAAAAAAGGACCTGTATAAAAGTAGGGCGACTTATCGAGAGCAAGCAGTTCAGATACACCAGTGAAACAGATTAGTTCGTAAATAGTGCAAAGCTCCCGTATTAAAATTAGTCCTCGCCGTCGTTTGCCTCCTATAAAACTAGTACTACGTGTGTTTTATTTACTGAAATAGGGCAGTCCAAAACACGCTTTGACTTTGACAGTAATAAATCTGTTGTGGGTGGTTTAATAATTTTGCTCTGCCATCACCGAAAAACGAATGTTATAATTAGGTTGCAGATTTATTGAACAAAAACTTAGTCAACCAATACGTGCTCCAAACAGTGAAAATGAACAGTGTAGTGCAGTATCAGTATTATCAATGCCCTTATATTTATTAATTAAGTCTGCATTGAGAACAATTTATGTATTAAGTCAGGCATGTATGAATGAGACCTTTTGATAAGGAAGGTAATCACCGGAAAAGGTTTTCCATTGTATGTTTAACAACTTAATAACGCAATAGGAAAGTAAATGTATCGCTTGATAGAACCATTTGCCTCGCATGTAAATAATAATTCGGGCATTGTGATTTCATTATATTATGTAGTTTACACAATGATTGTGTAATATGAAGTTATAAGAACTTTATATATTCTGGTTAATCTTTAAGCTGGAATAAAGAAACAGTTTATTTCTAACTAATTGAAGCCCGCGGCTCCGCACGCGTAGAATTAGTGATTTTCTCCCTAATCAATTATAGCCTATGTGCTATTCTGATGTATAAGCTTTATAACCGGAAAAGTTTCATCAAAATCCGTTCAGTAGTTTTTGCGTGGAAGAGAAACAAACATACATCCTCACAAACATTCACATCACGCACCACATTAGAAGGATAGGATAGTAGAATGCAAAGAAGGCCTTGTTTAGTTTATCACAAGTATTATTGTTTATAACAAGCCTGTCTGTGGATAAGCGTGTATTTGATGCGTAGCAAGAATGTCCAGAGAATAGTAAACATTTGTACTTACCTAAGTCAGTTCTTTCTCGTGTTCATTGATGTACGAAGGCTGGCCTGTTAGGTTATCAATATAATTATCTTAATGACTTGTGCAGTTAGTTTCGGTAAATTACTATTCATGATAGGTAACTTGAATACATCAGCTATCCGCTGAGTTTGACGTATATCAGCGACGGATGGTCCGCGACGGATCGTCCGCGACGGATAGAAAACAACGTGCACGTGGTAGGCTGTGCCATCTAGCGATGTAATTTCGGACCTTTTAATATATTGGTCCCTGGACCCTGAACCCTGGATAATTATGCTATGTTTTTTCCGCAGGTTTTGGCTTGCGTCGTGAGTCCTGAGCTCATTCAATCAGGAAAATACCCAACCGATGTTCAGGAGCGGGCCAAGGCGATACTGGGAGCTTGCGGGTAAGATTTCATAGTTTTATTTTTAATAGAAAGACAAAGGAGTTTATAGTTTGGGATTCCAGAATAAACAACGCATTGACTGAACTCTTTCGAGGTGTCATTAAGACATCAATCACAAGGCATGCCTTTATTGTTTTCGAATCTCCAATTGACTATAAAGCAGCAAAATTGAAAACAGGTAATCTGCCTCACCTTTTCCCAATTTTGTAAGAGTAGGCTTCCAAACCAGCCGGATGCAAGCCACCAGTACCTTACATAGAGCGGCTGCCTATCTGCCCTCCACAACCCAGGAAATGGGTAGTATTATACCCCTTGGCAAGACTGGTGGACAGACAGACCTTTGGGCTACTGACTACAGAGAGTCTCTATATGGAATGGATTCCCTGGCAAGCGTAGTTCAATCTTCGATCGCCCTTTAAGAGCGTTATTATTGAACCATCAGATTTCTTTCACATAATGAACTGTGTACTGAATAACGGTTCAGCGGGCAGACAGCGGGTTCGAATACAGAGGTGTCTCGATATGAAATAGATTCCCTAGCAAGCGTAGTTAACGGACGCTGTAATTATTTAGCTTTCGAAGCAAATTTCCCCCCCTAAAAATGAGTACTTAATGTTTCAGGGGTCAGTCAGTAGGGTCGTACACGATGTCGCACGGCATCGAGCTGATCCGGCGCCACGTGGCGGAGTACATCGAGCGGCGCGACGGGCACGCCGCCAACTGGCAGGACATCTGCCTCACCGGCGGCGCCTCCAACGGCATCAAGAACTGTCTGCAGCTGCTCTGCAACACTATCGATGGGAAGGAATCCGGTTAGTACAGCAAAAGTTATTAGAATAGCTTTTATAGCACCCGTAAGCACCAACAGTTGTCTGTGATCAACGTTTGTCGTGCGTGTGACGATCTCGCTGCAAATGCTCGTCCTTTGTAAAATGGAACAGATTTTTTAGTATCGGTTCATGAATGACAGAGTTTAAGGTACAAACACGTTTGGGAACACGTGTCCCTGTGTCCCATCATTGGGAACACGTGCCCCTGTGTCCCATCATTGGGAACACGTGTCCCTGTGTCCCATTATTGGGAACATGTCGTGTCCCTGTGTCCCAGATTTGGGACCGCGTTGTGTCGTTTGTCCCAGATATGGGAACGCTAGTGCAATGCATCTGCATTCAGTCGACTCGTAATTACGTCAGAATACTGTAAATCGTAGCTGTAAATAAATAACAAGGTTTATTTAAACGGCCACTCTACAAGTACTTACAACTTAGGTATATTACTATGCACATGAAGTACCTACTTCATTTCCTCATATACCTATGAACATGAGTTTATTAACATTGCCGTTATGCAACTGCTAATTTGCACGGTTATCGGCTCTAATCTCACTAGTTCGATACAGAACTGAATAGCTGCGGAGTGATGGTCACCGCGTTCTTATCAGAGGCTTTTGATATGGGCTTGTAATATCACTAATAGTTGCCATTTATTATCTTATTGCTAAAACGAGGATAGTATGTGAAAGCTTTAGGTACCTATTTAATTTCTTTGTTTTCGTTTTGAATTATAAATTATAATTATGTTTATATTCATCTCATTTGGCTTCGTCTTATACATTCCTAATAGATTTTATTGTATTTTTTTTAATTTGGTTTACTAACTTAGGCTAAGTTTATGAGTACTTAGCCTATGTTAGTAAACTCTATAACATTTTTGAATATGAATTTATAAAGATAATTTTTGAAGTCAGTTAAACCTAAATCTACTTATTGAACTACAGTTTGTGGAATTGCAAATATGTTAGTTATTCAGATACACCGTGATTGGCTCATGAATCATAAGTCATACATAAGTCATAACCTCCGTCTTTGATGATTAAAAAAAACCCCTTGATATTGGTTTTCCTATTCACACATTCTGCAGGTGCGATAAGAAGTATAGGAGAGTATGTGTTATAAAACCTACAAGTTATAAAATTAACATAATGTTACTTCTAAAATGAGGTTAATAACGTAAGTAGTAACTACCTAAGTGAGCTTCAACACTGTTCCTATGCAAAACATAATCAGCTTGAACTAGCTCACTCAGAATAATAAGTAGTGTAGGTACATGTAGATAAAATAGCTAACTAAAGTCACTGTATTCATATGCAAATTCCCGTCTCTGCTACATTATAAAACTGATATATTGGAAAAGTAAAGGTAACCATAATTATTTTTAGGGTTCCGTACCTAAAATGGAGAAGAAGGAACTTTAATAGGATCATTCGTGTGTCTGTCTGTCACAGCAAATTTGCTCCAAATGAACTGGCTCAATTCAGTTGAAATTTGATACACATATGAACTTCAGATACCTAAACACGAACGTGTAACCTAAATAATTTGAAATCAATCAGAAATCGCTTCTTTACCTATAGATTACAAGAAAAATTATTAAGAAGTCTGTGGATAAAATATGTATTTGTACGGAACCCTTTGCACACGAGTCCGACTCGCACTTGGTTGGTTTACTACTTCTTACTGTCATTAAAAATGCTATATTTTCACAAGTAAAAAAGGAGAAACAAAGTAAAAGCAATAATGTCCATTGTTTTCAAACGCGGGAAATGGAAACCCGCGCTCAACGTCAAAGTCAAGGTTGGTCAACTCGATCAGATTAAACACGTTTAACGTATAAACACTAAACACGCTTGTGTTCAGTTCTGTGTTACATCATGTTCATTTTAATAACAAATCGAAGATATTGCACGCTCATTAATAACGCATACTTTACGCAAATAGATTAGTGTACAAGAGGAGTATGTGTGTTGGCCATCGTTAGTATAATCTGTGAGTGCCATCGCAGACAGGCGAGTGGCACTACCTGTAGTTCTAGGCAACCATCTGGCCCTTTTGATTTTAAGTCATACTGATCTGAGTCTGACTGTTCGATAAGTGTGTTCTTAAGCTGGACTGTATAGTGGTGAGCGTGGTGTGGCTCGGGTTCGCTTCCCGGGTCGGGCAGTGTCATAGATATTTACTGACAGATTTTTTCGGCAGCCCCAAGTCTATAAATGGCGAAATACTTGAGTCTTGCTCTTTTACAGGGCACAATGACATAACGGGTGTCAGTCAGTGTCAACCAAAATTGACGAGTTTAATGCCTATTTTCACTGTTGTAATTCCATACTATACACTATTTGTGGAACATGTCTATCAAGCTGTTTGGATTAGTATTTTATGTTTAGGTACTAAATCTAATAATAGGTAGGTACTATAGGTGCGATAGTATGCGATGTGTTTGTTCCGTGCCATTTACTTGAATACTGTGATCCTATACCTACATATTCACATGTATTATTAATATTTGTTCGACACGCGACTCAATTCCACATCGGAAACTGTTTGCTAACAACGTTCAAGGTTAAAATAATAACTAATTTTCCTCCGCTAAATGTCTCGGTGCATAATGTAATGAGACTTCGTGTTAAAAAAAACGTCACGCGAATACCGATCCTTTCAGTGTTCTTCGCAAAAGAGAATATAAACATGCTAGGTACCTATACGGGAATCTGAACAAAAATTTGATTAAACACGTTTTAAAGTCATACAATTGTTTTCTTAGCAGGTCCTGGGGCACTACTATGAAGTCTTAAAACGATCATGATTCCGCTCTATCGGAATTTGATGGCATTAGCACGTCATAGTAGGGCACCTGTAATCTCTGGAAGTACCACAGCACAGTTAGAACATAATCGGATAGTTTCCATACCTACCTAGTGTTAGTTTTCGTAGTTTTCCAAAATCGGATCAGTATCTGATTTCACTGATTTAAAGCTACCCGTATCCCATTTGAGGGTCGTAAGCGTCGCTTCAAAGTCGCAAGCGAAGCGTTTGCAAAGTTAGAAGCGGGGCTCATGTAGTCACTTCCATCTCCCCTCGATTGCAAGTACTTCACAATCACGTGGTTTGATTGAGCAGACACTTGCTTTCCAACCATCGATCAAAAGTCAAAAAGTCAAAGCATTTATTTCAAATAAACCATTATCAGGTACTTTTGAATTGTCAAAGTCAGTAAGTCAAAAACATGAAGCTATTTGCACGTTCGCAAGCGTAGATCTCTATGGAGAAGAACGTGCAAGAAACTCCACGGACACTCTTTTAAATCATTTTATGTTTACAAAAATCCTGGTTACATAAACCTTGTTGCTTCTATATATGAGAACAATGTAAAGAAAGAAAAAAAACAATTTATAGTATGAAATATTAAAATGAGGCAGTGGCAACCAAGGGATGACCAGTCTCCACTGACGGCGCCCGTTCACGAACATGACGCGTGCATCAGCACCATTCAGCTCAACCATTTTGAAGGGAACTGAATGATCCGATACACGCGCCACCATCAGCGAGACATTGGAGTGAGCATGACACACCCTCAACTGCCCCTGCTATTTCATGTCAAACAAGGAAACTATCTATTAACATAATGGTCCAGGGTTCTCACATTTACAGAACTTGAAATAAAAATTGCTTCTAAATTATATAAAACTATGAATATCAATCTGAAAATACAGAAAAAGAAAAGTTTATTCCAAACATAATATAAGATTATGCGGAATAGTATTATTATTAGACATAAAAGAGGGTGAGCATCTCTTCCAAATATAAAACCTAACTAGTGGAACCAAGCGGCTGAGGCTGTGGAGCAGGACCGGCATTTAGCCAAGCATTTTTATCAAGGATATAATCTTCCAGTTTATAATATGCCTGTCTACATAGAGTGCGTTTTATGCATGTTTTAAATTTTTTCTCATTCAGTTCGAGAATCTCACGTGGTATTTTATTATAAAACTTAATACAATATCCCATAAAAGAAGTGTGTACTTTAGCCAATCTGAATCGGGGTTGATCTAATTTATTCCTATTTCTAGTATTAAAATTATGCCTATCACTAATCTTATTAAAAAGATGAATATTTTTCCGAACATACATAATGTTTTCGTATATGTATTGACAAGGTACCGTCATGATGTTAATATCCTTAAACAGTTCCCTTAGGGAATCGCGCCGACCAAGATGGTATATGGCTCTGATGGCTCTTTTCTGCAGAATAAATATAGACTCGATGTCTGCAGCTCGTCCCCATAATAAGATACCGTAAGACATTATACTATGAAAGTAACTAAAATAAACCAGCCTCGCGGTATCTATATCAGTAAATTGACGGATTTTTCTGACAGCATATGCTGCTGAACTTAGCCGTCCTGCAAGAGATGTTAAATGAGGACCCCATTGTAGCTTTGAGTCAAGCGTGATCCCTAGGAAAACCGTGTCTTCGACGAATTCAAGTTTCTCTTTGTCCAATACTATGTCGCAAGTATTACTTTTGACATTCGGTAAAGCAAATCTGATGCACTTAGTTTTTTTCCCATTTAATACTAAATTATTCGCAGTGAACCAATTTTGGACCTGCTGTAGCGCATTATTTACGTCGTCAAGACTTGTAGAACGTCTATCTATCTTAAAAATTAAGGACGTATCGTCAGCAAATAACACCATCTTTGGTTGGTTTTTTAAAAGATGGAGTAAATCATTAATATACACTAAAAAGAGGAAAGGACCCAATATTGAGCCTTGTGGTACCCCCATTTTGACTTTTAAACCCCTTGAATTAACACCGTTTATTTGAACTTGCTGCTGTCTGTCATTTAAGTACGACTTCACTAAACTGAGAGCAAGATTACCTAGTCCGTAATGTTTTAGTTTTAGGAGCAAGGTTTCGTGATTTACGCAATCAAATGCCTTGGAGAGGTCACAAAAGATTCCTATGGCATCTTGCGCCTCTTCCCACGCTGTATATATGTGTTTTAACATTGTGACACCAGCGTCAGTCGTACAACGACCTTTGGTAAACCCATACTGTTGATCGTGTAAGATTTTATTGATGTTAAAATGAATGAGCATTTGATTGAGCATCACTTTTTCAAATACCTTGCTGAAAACCGGCAATACGGATACAGGTCTATAATTATTGGCATCTTTACTGTCACCGGATTTAAAAAGTGGTATAACCTTACTATATTTCATTATATCCGGAAAGACTCCTTGGTCTACACATAAATTGAATATTAAAGCCAAGTATGGTGCTATGGTCTCAATTATGGACGTGCACACTTTGACAGACATTCCCCATAAGTCTTCGGTCAATTTGATTTTGATTTGCCGGAAAGCTTTTATAACCGTCATAGGGTTGATATGTTTGAATTGGAATTCAACCGTACAACCTGGAACGTTTGCTCTTAATAAATTAAATGATACCTCGGGTGAAGAATTTAAAGCTTCAGTAGTTCTTGATGGTATTTCGGTGAAAAAATTTACAAATTCTTGAGCTACTTCTAAATTAGAGCTTATGGCACCATGTGCAGTCTCCAGTAAAAAATCAGTGTTTCGTACTTTATTCCTACTAGTTTCATTATTGATAACTTTCCAAACTGTCTTAATTTTATTATCTGCCGATTTGATCTTATTGCTAATGTACAGGGCTTTAGCTACTTTGCAAGTATTTCTGAAAACTTTAGAATATTTGTTTACATACATACTAAAGGTTTCTGTGTTAATGAAAGGCTTAAGGCCATATAACTCATATAGTCTTTCCCTACTTATCCTAATACCTTTAGTCGCCCAGTCACTAAATATAAACTTAGGGGAAGTATTTTTAGACTTCTTTTCAAAAGTTGTATTGAATTCCTTTAGTACTACTGAAAAGAAATTATCATAAAACTTATTTGCGTCCTCAATATTATGGCCTAGAACATTCAACTTATTTTGTAAGGTAACATTGAATCTAGCTAGTTTGCCTGTTGTAATTGGCCTATATTGTATTTGAATTTTTTGCAAGGCTGCTTTAAACTTAAATGTTACCAATTGTCCGCTATGATCCGACGGAAGGTAATTAACTATGGCTTTATCTAAATAATCACAATCGCAGAATACATTATCGATACAGGTTGAAGAAGTTGGTGTTACCCTAGTAGGTTCAGTAAAAACATTAGACAAATTAAATGATTTAAAAAGGCTTAAAAATCTGCTGCTATTTAAATTATTTTCTAAAATATTAATATTAAAATCTCCGCAAATAATCGCGGATTTGTTACCTGCTGCAAGTTTCGCAAGGATATCTTCCATAGTTGACTCAAATAAAGTAAAGTTTTGAGGGTTTGGGGGTCTGTACACGCACACTATAACATGCTTATCCAGCTCAACACAGGACAGTTCAATACAATGTTCCACTGACAAGCTGACAATGTCATTACGTTGCTTAAATTTTAAGCATTTTTTCACTAAGATGAGGGAACCACCGCGCAACATAGATTTGCGGTTAAAGCAACTGCCTACACTATAATTTTCATAACTAATTTGCATCTGGTAATCTTTCAACCAATGTTCACTAAAACATACAATGTCAAACATTGTTTTCTCTAAAAACATTTCTATTTCTAATATTTTGGAAGAGATACCTTGAATATTTTGATGAAATAATTTCAATCGCACCATTCATCTCAGTCGGGTAAAAAAATCAAATCTCAAACCGACCATTTCATTTCCTACATTACTCCAGAAGTCACGTCCCATTCACGTGTTGCCGCCAATTTGTCTAACAGTGACGTTAGTTGGCAGACAGTCAACACTAGTAGGTAACTAGGTACGGCTCCGGGTGATCACTGATCAGACGCGTCGGCAGGGAGCGTCACACGCGGCCCTGAGCGGCTGACGACCATCATGTGCTGCATACATTATTATATTAAGCTCAATGATAAACTAGACTAGATTAGATTTGAAAATTGCAATTACCTATGCGTTGTAGATAAAGAATACCTACCGGTCAACTGCGAGACGGACTCGCATGCACAGTGTTCCGTACGAATCCCATTTTTAAAACATGTACTTTCAAACTATAGACTTCTAAAGTAAGTTTTCCTGTAATCTATAATAGGCAATTAACTTTTATCTGTATTAAAAAAAAAAATATGGCTCAGTAGATTCGGAGAAAATCGGCTGTGACAGACGGACAGACAGACAACTGAATGATCTTATAGGGTTCCGTTTTTCCATATAGAGGTTCGGAACCCTAAAAAATATTTAAAGTGGAATATTTTCACATACTTTATTATATGCAACTATAATATTACACACATTAACGATTATTACCTTTGACAGAAGTCAAACAAAGAAAGTGTTCTCAAAAATTGCACATAAAACCTCTATATTGGTCCATATTCTGTAGTTACAGAGGTTATCAGTGCCGATGACTTTTGCCGTTTAGTCCATGTATGTTCACAATGTGACGGCAAGACACGAATTGATCATACATTATCGAATTTTGATGCGTTTTATTGTAAACGAAATTACCTTTTTGCTGATAAGTGATAACTGATAGATAACTGACAGTTTACTTCATTTGTTTCGCGATATCTATAATATAAACTGACATGTTTTTATTTAGCCGGAGACATATAGACATAGAGGTATGCTGAACAGGGTGTAAAGTCCCGTAAACCTCCATAGAAAAGGGAGGATCTCCCGACCAGACGTGTGTTATGTTTCATGGTTGTTGTTAGGCGGTTGTATATGCTCAAATCGTGCGGAGACTGTTGATACCACGATGTAGGATTTGTATGACGTCAGGTCTTTAGTTCCTATCTGGCGATACAGATGTCGCTACAACGTCAGTGTTTTAGTTAGTCTACAGATGGCGCCACAGTTTTTGCATTTCCGGCTACAAGTAAATGAATAGATGGATTCCGTGTGCGCAGGTGTGCTGATCCCTATCCCGCAGTACCCTCTGTACTCGGCGACGCTGGCGGAGTACGGGCTGGGACAGCTGGGCTACTACCTGGACGAGCACAACCAGTGGGGGCTCGACACCGCCGAGCTCGAGCGCGCCTTCCAGCGCGGCAGCCGCACGCACGCCGTGCGCGCGCTCGTCGTCATCAACCCGGGGAACCCCACGGGGCAGGTAGGCGGCGTATATGTTGGCTGGGAGGAAATACAAAAGGCTGATGTTACTAGCCATCTGAGTTCGGAATAATATTTTTGAAAATAAAGGTACAATCCGATCTTGGCGACCGCGACCAGCGACAATGACGTGCGACCGCGAGTACCGCGACTCACTGCTTTGTATGAATTACGATACGACAGTCACGGGTGCGAGCGACCGAGTCGCGCGACCAATTTATGGTGCAAGACTCCGTCAAGAAAACGTCGCGTCGGGGGCACCGTCGGGGTTTAGTTTTACAGTTAGGTTACTAGGTTCAAATAGTATAGGTATTATATATTATATATATTTTGTAATTCACTTTCTTGTTACATAGGTAGGTACTTCTTATTATATTTTTCTATGTATGGGTAGTTAAGCGGTCCCACCGACGCGACGTTTTCTTTGTAGAAATATTAATAGGTAGGTAAGTACTTAGATTCTTCCTAACTAATATTTTGTTGTAATTATTATTAATATTTTTAGCGGTGTTTTAGTTTTTATGTACAGGTTGTTAAATAAATTAAATTATTATTTTGTACTTTTTTTAGGTAGGTTTTTGTGTCGGGGGTTTTTTAAATATCTTATCTTTCATTTGACAACCATTTTGGGCACATTTGTAGAATTTTGGTTCTTCCATCCCCACTTTAACCCACCATAACTCTTAAACGGCTCAATCGATTTTTATAAAACATAGCTAAGAACACTCTCGATTAAGTCTCCTTTCATCCAAAAAAAACTAAACTGGAATCGGTTCAGTGGTTCGGGCGCCATGATGCCACAGACAGACAGACAAACAGACACGTCAAACTTATAACACCCCTCTTTTGCGTCGGGGGTTAAAAATGGCTTCATCATAATGCCAATGGCAAATGCTTCACCGACCAAAAAGGTTTACCAAGTAAAGCAATAGTGAAAGCACTGAGCCGGTGTAGTGAGCGGATGGTGTGCTGCGGGCTGGCGCTCGAGCGCGCGGGCTGCTCGACTGTCGTCGAGAAGGGACCAATGCCGTCATTGATATTCATGGACAGATTTCAATTCATAGGCACACACAAAGTAGATACATGTGGTCTAGATAAAACCGTTATTTTGCTTTGTGTCTTGTGTAGGTTAAATACAGGAATACGAAGAGTTAGTTTGTGAGAAGTTTGAGGAGTAAGAGAGAGGGTAGTAATGAATATGAGTTACTGTAGCGATCTATACGGTAAAGTACAAGTTCAATAATATTAGCACTTCGGTTTCTAACATAAGACTAGTTACATTTTTTTTGGAGATAATGTGTAAATATTTCAATTGGGCTAAGTTAAGCTTAGTAGATTTTGTAGTATGAATGATCTCAAAGTGGAAGCAAGTTCCATGTGCCCTGTGCTGCCCCCGCAGGTGCTGACGCGCTCGAACATCGAGGACATCATCCGCTTCGCGCACAAGCACGGCCTGTTCGTGTTCGCGGACGAGGTGTACCAGGACAACGTCTACGACAAGGACAGCGAGTTCTTCTCCTTCAAGAAGGTGAGCGCTCACCAACACACGTCTCCTTCACCGGTCAACTTCTTATACTATATTTAACACTTATTTCACATCACAGACATGCCGAGTGAATGTTTTATGATTTAACTTGATCATGACGATGATAATATCCTATCCAAATTTCAGTGATGACAGCCATCCTAAGCGAATTCGAGCTATTGACGCAGTACCTACATATTAATGTCAAAGACATTAAGTCCGCCTTTGTACCTATGCTCATACAGCCTTAAAAAATAATTTTGTGCACAATAATGTGGTGCACTCTCTCTGTCACACCTCACTACCATGACAACACATGTAATATACAACGTACTTGGTCCCGTACTCAAAATTGTTCATAATGATGATACCTTCAATGACCCCATTTCAGGTACCTACTTATTGCGTTTATTCTGTTACACGTTGCCGCGTTGTATGAACAGACGCGCTGTCCTAGTAGAAAACACAGTTTCTAAATTAAATTGATATAAAAAAATTATATTATATAGGTACATCACTTCATATCCATTTACTACAAAATAATTGATCAACTACATACTCTATAATTATTTCCTACTTATGTAGTTGAAATAATCAACGACAAAAAGCAAATTTTTTAAACACGTAGCATCTATTACATTAGGACTAGAGTACCGACCAATATAATAAAGTTGATCAAATCCCCTAATAGGATACCTACAATGCTAGAGACATTGTAGGTACCTATCTTATTTATAGTAAATATCCTAGTCGATTGTATTATCTCATGATCGTCACATATACTTTTCACTGTTTTTATTACCTATTTATTTAATGTCCATAACCGCTGAAAGAGGACATCATTATTACATTCAAAGTCTTGGAACTAATCAACACCCAAGTACAATATCTTTATCTTTTCATATACGTTTTCTTATCTGAATATGAATATTTGTTTAGTGAAGAGTGTTATGTAAGCATGTCAGAAGATTTAATTGAAGAAATTAATAAATCTTCGAAAGAAACAATTGCCGGCTCAGGGGCCAATATGTCTTGAGACAGGTGTGGAAGTCTAATTTAAAAGACATAGTTTCTAATACGTGTTTTGTGAAAACGTTGAAAACTGTCATTAGTGTTCGCACGAATACCCCGCGCTCTGATACGGATTTTAATGTTCATAAGGTTCAATATTCAAATAGAAATCTATGAGAAATCAACATTTGTTGTACCTATCCACCGTCCTTTAAAGGGTTAGTAGCAGCCTGCCTTGAATAGACAAATGTATTTTGGGTATAGATACATTTACACTTAAAACAAGAAACAGGTCCGTTAATACTATGCGAAAAGAAAGGTCAGGTACCTTATTCCTTGCTCGATAGTTCTCTGGCCATCCTGCCGCAGACACCACTTCATTGTTTGATCTAACCTTGTTAGTGTAGTTACTAGTTATTAGGTATTTTTTACTAACAAAATGGACTATACTGTTGTGTGAAGAGAATAAATAATGTAATAATCCCCAGGTAATGACCGAGATGGGCGCTCCATACAACAGTATCGAGCTGGCGTCGTTCATGACCATCAGCAAGGGCTACATGGGCGAGTGCGGGCTGCGCGGCGGCTGGATGGAGCTCGTGAACCTGGACGCCGAGGTGCAAGCCAACCTGTACAAGGCCATCTCCGCCATGCTGTGTCCCACGACGCTGGGCCAGACCGCGGTGGACTGTGTCGTGAGTGTTGGATGTTGGATACTTTGTGCTTCGCCCAGCGGCTTCGTTTGCGCGAAACTCGAAAATTGTCCCTAAGGACCACATTCCCGGCCCGAATCGAGAAGCCTTAATACGAGTTTTAAACGTACCCGATCGAGTTTAAAAAATATTCACGAAAAAAAAGAGACGCCACCTATCCAGTTTCAATACAAATTAACTTAAGCGCGATCTAGTGCGTATAAAACTCAAATTATAAATAAAAATAAAAAAAAATCGATAAGCAACATCCATATGGGTTAGTAAACAAAAAGATAACTTATTCCTATGTTAGTAAACTTATAATCTATTTAGAAACTAGGCTGTTGTTGGAAATGCATCTCCGAACAACATCACCTAACAAAGGAGAATCATACCTCCCCGCTATGGTTTTGAGGCACTTTACTTGTAAAGTGGCAATTTTTTTAACGTCTACCCCGTGGTGTGTAGTGTTTAGTTTAGTTTGTATTTATTGTTGGAATTCATGATTATTTTTTGTTAAGGATGGGAAATCATCAAATGAGTTCTTCCGCTCTGGGTGGAGCGGAAAGGAGTGTCAGACTCTTACTGACCCATCCGTTTTCCTTCTAAAGCCCTTTGCATTCTACCAGGCCTATATCCTAAACACTTAAATTCGCTATGCTAGCGAGATGGGCAGATTGGTAGTGCAACGCAGGATTACTAATAGTGAGTAATAGAGGCGGCAAAGAGCCTTGACGGTCTTTCATGAGATAAAATGAAATGGCTAGTATTCATTAGATTCTTGATTTTCTTAATGCGTGCTTTTTTTGTACCTCGTTCTCGTCTGATGCTAAGGCTATAACATTCTCAATAACATTTCGCTGTCCCCAGGCCCGCACCCCGCAGCCCGGGGAGCCCTCCTACGAGCTCTGGATCAAAGAAAAGACAGCTGTGCTCGACTCACTGAAGCAACGCGCCAAGATGATCGTGGACACCTTCAACAACATGGAGGGCTTCAGCTGTAACGTCGTGCAGGTGAGACCTGGCTTTGAAACCTTTCAAATACTTAGGCAGACTAAGAAAGAATTTCGGTTCTCGATAACTCTCCTTCAGGTGCGTCCAGGTAACACTCCCCAGAGCGTCCTATTATCCTGGTGATGTGTAGTTATATTTTAGATGCATTAGAGAAGAGCTTATTGTTATTAGACACACACTAACACAAATTTCTGGTTGTTACTATGAAATTTGTAAGGAGAAACTCAACATTTCCATACCTAGAAATCAAAACACAACGTTTGGCATTAATTTGCAACAACAAGATCATATGAAAAAATCAAATACTGTCCATTTTGTATTTTTTGTTCATAGTCAAAGTCAAATGAACTCCATATTTTAAGATTGTCTTTTGATGATGGTTGATGAGATGGTTTTCTAAATTGAATGTTGTTGTATTTTCAGGGTGCGATGTACGCCTTCCCGCGGATCGAGATGCCCCCCAAGGCCATCGAGGCTGCCGAGGCAGACAACAAGCAGCCCGACGTGTTCTACGCCTTCAAGCTGCTCGAGGAGACCGGTGAGTGCTACCTCTTACTGATGCACACGAGCAGCGTGTGTGGACAACCTTTAGCTCCGCGGTCCATTTGTTAAGAGCTACCCCTGGCCAATTAAATATACCATCACCCACGCAAACCCATGAAACCATTCCATTAGTAACAAAATCCCCATTCCCCCAGGTATCTGCATAGTCCCGGGCTCGGGCTTCGGTCAGCGGCCCGGCACGTTCCACTTCCGCACCACCATCCTGCCGCAGCCGGCGCTGCTGCAGGAGATGCTGGACGTCTTCAAGGCCTTCCACGAGAACTTCACCAAGCAGTACTCCTAGACACACGCTTCAGGCGTCGCACTGGCTCACACGCCGATGCTATCACTCTGACTTGTATTATGTTCTGTGACGAGTTTGTAGCTGCGATTCGAGAACCAAGTCATCTTAACTGCATGTCATACTAACAGTCTCACATCCACAGCGCCTTTATTTCGTACCAATAAAGGTGGTTTTCGTATTTCAAAGTTGCTACTGACGTGGGGTTGACCTTACTCGAAAAGACAGTTGTGTCTCGATATTATCAAAAGACATAGTATTAATTAACACAACCTTCTTCCTATCTAAATCATTGCTTGTGTCTCACACATTTGTGTAGCGTAAACATTTGTCTACTAACATTTGTACCCATATCTTATCAGATGATGTAAGACACTTCAGTATGATTTTGATAGCATTTCAGTCCCACTTCTCAGCTTCAAACTCGTAAACAAACCGTCAGTATGTGCAAATGTAGGATTATATTCCTCGTACTACATCTACGAATGCGGCGCGATATTAGTGTGTATATTGCGCTAAATTTATATAATTTGTAAGTACTAGTAAACTGTATGTAGACTGTAGCCAATGATAGTGTCCATAGTTTGCAATTTAAAAGTAAGCTAACTTTGAGATTATCTGTAGCGCAGTTAAACGCGCGTGTTGTTTAAGTTTCTGCTCTTTCTGTTATTATGAATATCAGAAAGTACTAGACTTATTTTACTCACAATTTTAGTCGCTGCCGTCAAGTAAACGTTCTAGCTATTATTGATGACTGCACTGTAACTCAGCGCGTACCAGGGACTCATACCAGCTCGCAGTTATTTTCAAGCGCTGCCTATAATGTATCAGATCATGTTATGTGCCATTTCGTGACTAGTCTCACTTCATAGTCATCCCAAGACAAGTACACTACTATCTGACGGTACAGCTGTATTTTTGTATTTATTTTTGTATTATACTCACAATTGAACTCTTTTTATAACTTTTTAGTCTGAGTTTGTCTCCTTCTTTCATTTACACAGCGCGTGATATAATACTCAGAGTATTGTTCGGATCGGGATGAATAATGAGAACATCTGTGTATTCAAATGTAATTTTCTTGGATATTCCGGTGAATTGCTAAGGCTCTATTCATAGGAACTACTAGTTTGAACATAGCATTGCTCTACGTCATGCAGCTGAAATGCAGAAAAAATGTTATTCCCGCAAACAACAGCTAATCTACATGGACTCAAGGAAACAAACAATGCATTTTATTGTTATGTTTTACATTTACACATTTTTTAACTTTATTTTATTCTTGCTTTTTCGTTATTTAATCGTTTAAAAATATTGTATACCAGTTGTGAAAACATGTTGAATGTATTTTTTGCACTTTAAATTATGTCGAACTTTTTTCTTCTGTACAAAGACACTTGGAGAACTAACAATGATTTGTGATAATTGTTTTGTAATAAATTCTCGTCGAATGGTGCAATAAGCGATATTACTTGGTGACATTCCGAGTAGGAATAGGCCGTGTAATGCAAATTATGTGATTTCGTTGATACACTAGTTATGTGATTGTTATGCGTTGTTATAAATCGAATAAAGTGTAAAAGCAAGTTCTTGTTTTATTAGACTAGTCTCAACGTGCAAGAACAAACCGCGACGCGACGCTGCGCGCGATTGTAATAAGGGTATCACTCTCAGTAAATGCGCCGCGCCTCTTAGTTATCCTTCCTCGTGTTCCCCAAGGAAGGCATTGAGCAAGAAACTTATGAGTGAGAACTTGGCAAACGTGTTGCATACCGTAGCAATTACAATCTTCTCAGAGAAAAATATCATGCATCATTATCCCCACTAAAGTTAGATTGTTGGCTGGCCCAATATTCAGCCACGGTAACACCGTTTGCGGACGCTATCCTGTCAGTCAGCCATGTCTAGGCATGCGGCGCAAGATTAAAGATGGACCGTGATCTGTAGGAAGACGCCGCATGAACACTAGAATCAGCAGTGTATGATGGTAACGATTGAAAGTGTAGGTCATCATTAGGTAGGTACTCTTTACCATCTCCGAACTTCTGGTGATTATTGATTACCTATACCTATGGTCAGGAGGTTTGAAGCTTTGGACGTCTCTTGGCCAGTTGAAAAAACTCACATCTTTTCTTGATGGTGTTGACAACGGATGGACGCACGCACCCAAGGAATCTATCGGCTTCTAAGTCTTTGTGTCACAGAACTAATCATTATTTTATTATGAGATTGAATTAGGAAGCAAAGTATAATTTTTATAACAGTCTGAAGAAAATATTTCAATAGCTACCGAGCGCGAGTTAACGCCATCTTTCTTTAACCCGTCGAAGCTCTGAAAACAACTGCGTCTCAGCTCGCTGGCACCTGTGCGGATGTACTGCTGTTGCCAACGAAAGGATTAACTCCTGAGCTACGAACACAGAGGACGCTAGTAGGTACAAGTTGAAGCATTCCCAGGGGAGCCTTGCCCAGTGGTTTTTGTGCTCGTGCCAAGATTTGATTCTTTACCTACTTAACGAGTAGGTCAACCTCATCGATTATACTAATGAACGTCTCTGAATGCAGCTAAACCTCAAGGGATATTTTATTCCTTACCTACCTTCCTTTTTTTATTTGACTACGAACTTACCTACAACAGTTACAACTTTAACCAGATTTCGTTTGTAGAAAATATTTTGTCTTTTAGGCTTACCATACCATACCTACCTACTTAACCATGATAATAGTTAGTAATACCAGATTAAGTACAATATCTGGTAGAAATTTTATGTAGGTACTTATTCAGTCTGAGGGGGTGAATTGAGAGATCACTCAGTCCGCGCGTGTGGGGATTGAGTGATCTAAATAAAACGTAATGATTTTCTGAAATGGCGTTCAAATGAATTGAAAATTTCTTTACTAAAATTTTATATTAATAAGTATGAAAACCAGGAAGGCTGAGAATTCGGAAATGTGTCATGAACTTTTCTTGAGGCGAGCGGATTGAGTGATCTAGTTAACCTGAAATTTTATAATTTTTTACTTCACCATCATGTTTTTACAATTCTAATATATAAAATTTTGCGTTACTGACTGAGTGAGTGACTGATAGACAACGCACAGCCGAATTTTGGCATGTAACTTCCCTACACTCCGAGAGGATTTCCTAAAATGTCTACGGGACCGGTAAAAAACGAGACTAGTTATTTACTGAAACGCATCCGTTTCTTGTATTGAACGAACTTTTTAAAAAGATCTCCCGATCCTCACGCACATCATGTGTTTGGTCAGTTTCTTCTCTTCTTCTCGATCTTTTGAAGAAAGTAGCACAAGGTCCGTGTGGAGCTTTCCAGGCTGTGAAAGCGTTCGTCAGATACTACGTAGCACAACTAGACCTTAAGAGCTCAAAGATTTGACGAACAATACCAAAGTAAGGACATTTGGGTAGGCCGCATAAAGTACCTATTCAAACTGCCAGACAGTCGTGAAATCTAACCCTCATACAAGTAGTAGGTACTTAGGTTCTCAATTTCGGATTCTATAGGTACCTAACACACTTGAGTTGAATTGAGTGTGCGAGATTAAGCGAGTTATTCAATATTATTAAACCATAGACAGCTGAACTACCTGAAACACAGCAAAAAAATCTAGGTACTTATGATATTAACTAAGGCTTAATTACCTACCTATACCTTGAATATATAGCCTAGTCCACTTGGACAGAGCCTTTCCCAAGCTGCTGAAATTACAATAGATTTTCCTATCAGTTGATTAAATTAATAAGGTTTGAAACAATTATTTTCACCTCTCTATCGTCCGATAGCCGTAAACACCCCGACCATAGAAATACATACCTATCTATGCCCCGGACACTTGCAATAAAGGACCGCGCGTTCGTGATGACAATTTGACTTTGACAACGCATTATGTCGTAGGTACAAGGGTGGTTTTCGCAGTTCCAGTGTTGTTAACGTGCGGTTCGCCGTACCTTACCTGTGAGAAAACGTAGCAACGTATCGCAGGCAAGGAGGACGCTAAACCCCGAGGGAACAGACAACAAACTCGATTTGTGTTCGGTTTGAAAGTAACTGCATCACGGCGCGGGGCATCGCCAAAACGATGACGTAACGTCTTGAGAACTGCTTGGAATATATTTTAAGGATAACATTTAAAACCTTTTAATGAATACGTGTAGTTAGTTAGCCACTGTTTATATAAAAAGCGTTTTACTTCCTACAAGTAAGATTTTTTTGGTAGGATGTACGTAACAGCCCGCAGTTACCTGACCAAAACGTTTAAGATTCGATAGAAGGAGAATTCCGAACGGATTCTTCTTTGTCCACGTTTCGAAACTTCTAGGGCACAATTGCTCGAGTTTTTACCCGAGTACGGCGAAGTGAAAAGGATGGTTTATTATTTTGATCTTTACACTGAATCACACATCTCATATCGACGGCCCCTACGTACATAGAGACATCATGTCCTAAACCTCGACTTTTTGTACGTAGGGACCGTCGATATGAACTATGTAAGTAGGTATAATACATAGGTAAGTATATTAGCATTCATTTCCAGTTTCCACTGTAACTAGGGCGCCTTGATGCAACCGTGCGGTACGTATGTACTTGGTAGGTACATTAGTTTCCTCTTTGTTTTCGAAGAATTCTTGAATTTCATATACGATTGTTTATATTTTGCCAACTCACTTGAAAACTGGGTCTTAACCCCACTGGTTTTAGGTACGAAATGAAGTGTATTTCGCACTAGTGCAGAAAAGTCGCTGGCCAACTCTGGCCTGACCTAGGTATTGATTATATCAAGCTGATCACGGTGGCCACCGGGCCACCTCTGTTATAGTCGCCAGGCAGCCCAAATAAAAATCGAGCGCGGCGCCCTAAAAAAAACCGTCCAGGTGCGTGACACACTCGCATGCACAGGGTTCTTACTTTCAAACCATAGACTTCTCATAGGTTTTCCTGTAATCTATAGAAAAAGAACTATTTTCTGTATTTTTTTCAAAATTATTAGACTCGGTAATTTCGGAGATAAGGGGAGGGAATGCAAATTTTTCATCTAATTTCTTGAATAACTTCAAAACCATTTATTTTAAAATTATGAAAAAAAATATATTCGAAATCCCAACAACCTTTGATTTGTTAGGTCACACGGTACAGTTGGAAAAACTTTTATAAGTAAATGTTTTCTAGTTGGCCCCCAAAAAGTGACCCCATTTTCAAAATGTATTTATTTTCGTTAAACATCACATATGTGTACCAAATTTCAACTGAATCGGTCCAGTAGATTCGGAGAAAAATCGGCTGTGACACACGGACAGACAGACAACCGAGTGATCTTATAAGGTTCCGTTTTTCTATATCGAGGTTCGGAACTCTAAAAATCCGCTAGTATTTTCTCAAAAACCGTTGTTACAAAAAATCGTGTTTATTTATGAAATTGTACCTACCTATTTATTGTTTTTTTCGTAGTCAGGTAAGTGTAGGTATTAAAAAATGTCGTTGGACACGTGGGTATTTGGTATTACAGTCACGGCTGCAATGACCCATTTGTATCAGAATATACCTACCAAGTATTTCCTGTAGGTTTTCGAAGAATTCAAGAACCGCTCTTACGACTGTTTACATTACAAAACTAAAACACATGTATAATGGGCGGCCATCGCATTCCGCGATCTCTTCCAGACAACCAAAATTTACTTACTTACTTTTAGTTTTGCTCGGTAATCAGTGCCAAAAAATGCGGGGATCCCCATTCTTGCACACGTGGGTAATTCTAAATAGAATTGAAACGTTAATTCTATGAGGAAAATCTTGCTGTTTTCCTGGTCGCCGGTTACTAAAAGCAGGTGCATCACATCTTTCGTGCCCCCATATCTCTTGTTTATTCAAAGGCTATCATCATTGTTCGTCAATTGGGAATTACAAAATCCTGGTGGTCAGAGTTTATCGCGGGCGAACAATAATTTGCAAATGTGTAAGTTGGTAAACAATATCGGGGAGTCACCTTGCTGGCTGATAAGTGATAATACAGGCCGTCTTAAAGATCTGCACATACTGTGGTTGACAGGACAAAACTTTCGCTATTTTATTATTTCCGCAAGTTTCATTAAGACTACCTTTTATAAGCGGCTTTGCTCTACTGAAACCATGACACGGGATTATAAAACTATCACATTTATGTCCAAATTCAGGCCGTGGTCTATCTGCTAGACAAATTACATCCAAATCCGATGAGCTGTTAGCAAACAACGAAATATCTAAATATCCCAACTATACTGACATTCATTTTATAATATTAGTAGAAGAGAAAGTAGGATTCTACAATGGTTAATGTGTGCGGAGCATTCTATTCGCCTTTTTTCTTGAAGAATTACAAAACTTATCGCGGGTAGTCGTGCACGGTTTAAGTTGGCTGGTATTTGGTGAAAATGCCGCAGAGCCCAGTCCCGTGTTGATAAAGTGGCGAAGTGGCCGCGCCAGGCGAGATTGATGGTCGGGGAGCGGCGCGCCGCACTCCACCGCACAAATGAGCTGGAAAAATGCAATCATTTGCCTGGAACGTTTGTGAAACTGGACTTAGGTTTCTGACGCTGGGCTTGTGTAGGTTTATACCTGTGAGCTCCAAAAAGATACTTAACATTTTCTTTTCCTCATATTTTGTCACAGGCTTTAGACGTGGATCTTTCTACTAAAATTCAAGGAGAGTGTTTTCATGTACATATATCTACTTCATTTAAACAAATATCTAACTCATTTTTTAGAATGTGAAGCTCGAAAATTCCGTTCTTGAAACGACTTTCTTTCTGTTTAACTAACGAGTCATGATCTCATAAACGGTTTATACGTGACGTATTTACGGTGAGATTTTATGGTAAAAGTCACGTGAAGGCGTATCAAGAATGGCGGGATATCCTTACTGCGGCAACATTATCAATTTCCCTTGTGTGAGGGAAATGCTTGTACTTATGGGGTGAAGACGGCTAGGATTGGCGATACGATCGCTAAATGCCACGTATAGACTGGAAGGTGTCGGGTGTTTATCACCCATAATTTTCGTTGTAAAAATAAGAAGTGATTTTTAAGTGCATAGTTTTAAACTAAATTCTGCATGTTCAAAAGCAAAATACATTGACTATATTAGGCCCGTAAACAGATACAAAATAACAATTAAGACAAAAAAAAAACATTCTACGAACGACTTAGATAGTGAACGATGTGTCTGATGGGAGTGGCTTTGCAATGTTTATGTCACCGGAAAATTACAAATGCCGTAAGATTGTAAAATATAGCGTGAAATTGTTAACTATTTTTTCTTAATAAAACACGCACGGTTATATTGGAAACTATTGAATTTGAACGGGATTGATTATAACAAAACGATTTTTTCATAATATATCAAGAAATTACTCCTACGGAGTCTGCAATTTTCCGGTGACATATATTTAACCTATAAAAATATCTGTTAACGCGAAGTTTCACTCTTCATCTCCGGAACCCGTCAGATACTCACCATATTTTAAATGGGACTTGGAGACATTCTCTATTTCTTCTATACGATATACTATAATAATATTATAAAGAGGAAAGATTTGTATATTTGTATGTAACGAATAAACCTAAAAACTACTGGACCGATTTGAAAAATTCTTTCAGCAATGGATAGCTAGATTATCAGCGAGTAACATAGGCTATATTTTATCCCTGTACTTCCACGGGAACGGGAACTACGCGGGTGAAACCGCGTTACGTCCGCTAGTGAAAAATATATTTAATATCGAAGTCGATGATTGGCACACACACACGAATACTTATAGAAACTGCTCCTTGGTTGAAGTTGGTTAAAAAACGCCGCTTGCATAATATGAAAATTCGAAGTCCAGATGCGCGCATCTCTTTTAGATAAACTGTTTCGTGTAATACCCATACATCAGAATGGTCGAGTTAATGAGGGCGAACCTTTAGGGTGCATTTCCACCAGAGATGAGAAAAGATGCGTAGAGAGGGATGTGCTTGTTAAGAACCAATAGAATCGCTTGCGCTGAGCGGGGCTAGGTAAATGAAGGTGAATGAATGATGTCTATTGGTTCTTAACAAACACATCGCTCGCTTCGCACCCTCGCACATCTCTGGTGGATACGCAGCCTTATAGGTACGAGCGATCGATCGCGCGCGGGGATACATTTAAATAATATCGTTTGCTGCGCCGGCGCAGTGCATTCCGTCGGTGCGTCGCCTGCGCAAGCGTATCACTGAACTGATAAACACACACTGAACATAAACTGATTGACGACAGTACACTTGACAAATACAAGATGAAGCTGGACAACAGTCTGACTCCCGAGAACATCAACCAAAACTTGCTGAATATCCAGTATGCGGTGCGGGGGCCCATCCTGCAGAGGGCCGTGCAGATTGAAAGGGAGATCCAAAAGGTAGGAATGCAGGAAGTTGTGTTTTGTTTTCAAGACAAGAAAGTTATGTTTTGTAGATACAGAGAAATATAGGTACAACCTAGTACCTAGTTAGTAACTAACTACCGAATTCATCATCGTATTGATACTAACATTGCGAAGAGTTTCGGTCGGTCAACTATTAATATAATCCGTGAAAGTGACTTCTGACGGGATACATCTAATGAAATGCATGCTACTTGACAAAATGTCAGGTACCTATAATGTTGGAAGATTTTCAGCAAGAGAAACATACGAGTATATATAATATGGTGTTCTTTAAGTAGGTAGGTAGTTATCAAATTAATTCTTAACGAAATCATGCAGTCGCTCTTATTTAAGAATTATCCAAGTACCTTTACATAACCTTTACCAACTTGATATTTCTGCTCACAAAAATTGTTTTGATAGCCAACTATCCTCAAATCATAGGTACAAATGATCGTTCCGAGCGGGAACGGAACCCGTTACCTACCGCTACTACTGTCATCATGTCATGGCATAGCCTAGTAATCGAGAACCCTTTATAATTGCCTGAATGCAGTTGTATGTAATCAATAGATATTAAGCTTAGAAATAATTGTGAAACCTAATCGTATAATAAGCAATTTAACAGTTACTAGTAATGCTCCTTCAATACTCTAACAATACTATTATTTTATATTTATTGGCGGCGGAACGAAACTCATTGAAATATTAATTGATGCCTATAGTTATAACATTATAGTTTTGTTTTTAGGGTTCCGTACGTCCATAAGAATAAACGGAACCCTTATAGGATCGGTAGTCTGTCTCTATGTCTGACGGACTGTCACAGCCAATTTGCAACGAATCCACTGAGCCAGATTCAGTTCAAATGTACTCATAACTTTTGTGACCCAAAGACGGACGATGAACGTAAATAAATAAATATTGTGACAGTCTCATATACAACTTGAAACAGAATTAAAGCAATACCTGAAAAGGGGACATTGTACGTATCATTATGAACAACTTTTACTATTGGATCAGCCCCAAAATCGTGAAAAAAAATCAGCTGTTCATTTGTTGTGTAAAGGTACAATTCCGTGCATTGCGGCCAATCGCAGCCACGCGCGATCTTTCATGTCGCCCTTACATCTTATCTAGTTATGTACACAAATTGTAGGTATGGGGCAAGCGATTTTTTTTTAACGATTTCAGTGTTATTGTTTCCAAATTTTAAAATAAGTAATTTTGAAGTTTTTCAAGAAAATAAATAAATTATTAAATTAAATATGGACTGTTGTTGTTTCCGAAACTACTGAGCCAAAATATTAAAATAAAAAAAAAAAAACAGAAAATAGTTCTTTACTGGGATAAAAGGAAAACCTTTAATAATTGCATGTTTTTAAAACAACATGTTCATTAGATGATTAGTTCGGAATCTTTGCGCGGGATGTCTGACTCGCACTTGGACGGTTTTTGTGAAATTGCTCGATATTTTTAATAACCGAGTAAATATCAAATACCTTTGTACTTACTTTATCTAATAATGTTTGATTCCAATGACTTGATTTTACTCGACTTGATTACAATTTTATGTGAGTACCTATTGTATTTTTGGTTCGACTCATGTAAGATTTTAACGCCAAAAAATACCTAAATATTAGTCTAGTTCTAGAAAAAGCGATTTAAATGACTGGATCTGTCTCGACGATCGATTATCTCTATCATCACGTATTGCGTTGGTCTGCACTATTCACTTGCGTATACCTCCAAGATTTTCATTGATTTTTCTACCATATCTTTAAACCTCCTTCAATCTGACTCGAACACGTAATTTAACTCAACACTTTCCTTCCCATTCACAACCTTTCCATAATACATTGGAATAGCTTTTCTAAGTTAAACAGTTTCTTTGCCAAAGGTCGCATAGTGGGCGATTCACAAAAAATATAGCGTGTGATTGGGACCGTCATAAAGCGGCAGGTACGGGTTACTACGGGTTAATCTGGCGCCAGGGCCGGAGCCCGGGCCCCTGGGCCCCAGCCTGTTCTATGCTCGGGAATGATAAAGGTTTATTTCTTATTGGATTCCCTATAAATAAGTATTACTGAGCCGTGCACCCGTCGCTGCCCGTTTACTAATATAACATTTACTAATATAACACGTTGTTTTTGGAGTTTTCGAACCTCTATACGAAAAAATGGAATCCTTATAGGATCACTCGTAAAAAATGAAAATGGGGCCACTTTTTGGAGGGCAATTGAGAAAACTTAAAAGAAATTTAATCTTTATTTATACCTAAGTTCAAGCACCTAAGTTACGTGATGTAATTTCTCGATTCAAGACTGTGACCTACTGAGTACGTTTTGCAGTCGTAATTCCAAGTGTTCCATTGCCGTTCTTCAGGAATTAGCAAAGTAGAATTTCTCATCGGTGTCCATCCTTGAAAATTACCAAGGACAAATCAAAAAGGCCATGGAAATAGACAAAATATATACAGCTTATATAGTAGATCGTAGAAAAAATATCTCATAGAAGGGAATGGTCTAGCAAACAATATTAACTACAAGGTCGTGTGCACGCAGCAGTTTCTGACGGACCCCTTCCCCCGTCAGTTCCGTGTGTCCTCGAACGATTGACATTGAACTGTCAAAGTGACACAACTCACAACGTGCTTGTTGACTTGGTGCTCCGTGGCCTTTGTCATGAGATAGAGTGCAGATGAGAGGGATTGACGAACGTAGCGTATTCCTTGATAAAAAGCGTACCTATAACAAGCTGCGGTAGTTATTATGCAGAGCGTCAATAAAAAATATTAGGATTTGGTACTGTAGGTAACCCCACTTGAATATGTCGCCTCCTTTTCATAATTGTCCATTGGATGTCCTAATCTGGACACACAGGGTGTAGTAAGTCTGGGTACTTAAAAATACCATCATAAACCCAATCAATCAGTTCATCATAGAAATATGTACCTAGTTGGTTCTGCGGATTAATAGGGTATGTACCTTATGGGATCATCTGCCAACAGGGTTAGTGTACCAGCACAGTGACGCGAGCATCACAGGGATGCTCATTACGCTTTTTAAATAGTACACTCGTATGATCGTTGCAAGAAAACTTTAATTTATGTAATCATTCATTACGCCGTTTATAAACCGACACAACATAAACAAACAACTACTCTCCTCTATTCATGAAACACAAAACTAAAGAAAAAGTTTCTTTCCAAAAAACACAACTTTGTTTCACCAAAAAACCCAGGTTACACCGTGAAACACTAGTGAACAGGCAATTTGAGCTGAAAAAAAAAACAAAATTAACGCAACTGGCAACATTGTGAATCCTGTGATGTAATATGATACCGCGGAGAACACGGAAGGGGTGAGCTGCAGTGACAGCACAAACAGAAGGTTTGATTCTCCTTTAGTCCCGAGTGCGACTAAAAAGAAAAAACCAAGCGGATACACATTTTAGATTTCTGCAGTTTTTTTTTGGTTACCTACGTTACGTTGGTAGGGAACCGTTCTGAGTCCGACTCACACTTGGCCGGTTTTTTTAAAATTAAATACTGTTTTTATACGGATTAAAACTTATTGTAATTGTACTGAGAATCGGGTCTTATGGAAAGCTAAATTAATAAACCACTTGCCATTGTACATAGACATAATATGGCCCCCAAAAAAAGGGAGCTCTACACTGATTCGTTTGCTGAAGCCTGGGCGTTAACCATTTTTATTCTCTCCAACACCATAAACATCCTGCGTTGCTCAAAGTGAGCCTTCTGTATCTCGATTTCCCTTGCGATGGTGGATGTAGGATTATTTTTTGTTCCATTGTTGGTCGTCAGGGCTGGCGGTGGGCAATAAAAACATATTTTCGTCCAGGGTTGTCTCACATAGTCGCATGTGTTCAGCAATAAGGGAGATTTATCGCACTGTTTGTTACTTGTTACCGCGGCGAGGGGTCGCGAGGGATGTAGCCACGGTGGAGCGCTGTGTAGCGGCTTAATCGGCTCAAATCGACTGAAAAATATGGAATCTTGAAAGTACATAATAGACAACAATGTCGCACTATTTTCTTCTAGTTTTCTTTACAAATAGTCTGCTTGCTTCAACAAAATGGAAATCACATTCTTATATAGAAATTGCGGACTACCTACCTAGAGCCATTCGAGAGTGAAATAAGTAATAAGATATTGCACACTATGTAGTATCGAGTGTGTGAGTACCTACATCGACTGGTCCACTCGATGGCCCATGCTCCCATCTCTACTGCGGCTGATGAATGTCTTTGTGGCCCCTAATGGGGATAGTTGGGCACAATAGCTGCTTCGCCTCGCCCATAGATATTTATAAAATACGAGTTAAACTAGTTAGGCACCGTGTAAATAGTTAAGTACATAGGTATATCAGGTAAATAAAAAATAAACCCTGTACTTATGTTGTTTTATTTTTCAATTGTACCTACTTCGTATCTGACAGATTACGCAACATTACCATGCACTTTGAAACAGCCTATGTACCGCTTCCCAGGTTAAAGTTTATTGCACTGATATCATTATTATCATGTATTATTTTGTCCTTGTCCGAATTTGGTTAAATATTGTACCGATTTGCAAATTATGCATTGATATCTACATTAATTTGGCATTAAAAATGTTCGTGTAATTGAGCTCATAAATGTAAACTTGCAGGAGGTTATATTATAAGTTTAGCAATCTAAAGATAAACAAAACCAAAAGTAACAAACGGTAGCGAAAGACGACGTATAACAGAACAGATTAAATAATAATAATACGGAAATTGCTCAAAAATTTGTCTACAGATAGAATATCTATGAAACTGCGTGCTCGCACCTGTTTGCCTTAACTGCAACAGTTTTCTGAGGTAATACAGCAAGTACTGAATAAAACCAATCATGCTAATCTAGCACAGTAGTGTGTTGTATGCAGGTAACCGCCTCTTACCTGGTGGCAACAGTACAAGGGTACAGAAACCGCCGCGCGATTACGAAACAAACGAAAATGTAATTCAGTGCAGTCACCAGTCGCCACTTACTGCACGACAGTCGACAACACGCGGAACAATAACTGTTGTGTTGCTCTCTGATTTACCAGTGTACGACATTATCGCGACTAACATATATTACTAAAACTAGTTCGTAGTGCACTCAAAATGTTAATCTTGCTTTTTGAAGAGGACTGAAAATAATTGGATCTCTATTATACTACAGCCAAGGGCAAAACCAAAATTTAAAATGCACATTTAGTCATGAACTCATGAGCAATCAGTTTGTTAACAATGGGGAAATATTCCACGGCTATTTTATTTTAACGTTTTGCTTTGCAATGTTAATTTTCAGTTTATCTTATCGAGGAACATAATATAGATCCATAAAGAGCACTTTTTAAATTCATAATCTAGTCACAAACACATTACCTATGTAACAATAGCTATACGTCATAAAACTTCCTTCTGTAAGAATGTATTGTTTTGTTAGGGGGTGGCATACGACCGGATATCCTCTGAACACCACAATGAACATTTTCTTGTTTCATACTTTTAAGAGCATGATTTTTCAGTAGTCACGTTTTATATTTTGAACTTGTTTTTTTATTTAAATTATTTTTGGGTTATGTAAGCAAATCTGCGAGCAACAACTAACCCCTCTAGAGTATGCCATCTTCAATAATATGTGACGTTACATAGCCTATATCCTGCGTACGATTAACGGCCGGTCTCAATAACGTATCTACCTTTAACCAACTGTCAAATTAGCTACCAACAGTAGCTGAAACGTCATCTTTGCCTTTGTTACATGACGTTTTAGCTACTGTTGGTAGCTAATTTGACAGTTGGTTAAAGGTAGATACGTTATTGAAACCGGCAGTAAGACGCTTCCAACGGCACCTCATTTGCCAAATTTTGATAAGTAATTTAGAAGTTATGAGGGAACAGATGAACATGCATACAAACATACATAAATTTCGGTCAAAATCATAATCCTCCTTTTGCTTCGCCATAGTCTAGTAAATATGTAGGATCACATGATTAAAAATAAATTATCCTATTTGTTACCATTATCACTATGGCTGTGTCTCATGATATTGACAAAGCACTCTCAGCTAGCAGTTCTATAGGTATTATATACCAACAAAAGAAAACGTATCCCAGTAAACAGCACATAACTTAGATGTTATTATTGTGACGTAAGCCCTCTTGTAACTCGGCGGATAGCATCAAAACAAGCAGTCCACCGACTCTGCCATGCCATGAGCCCCTCACCCCGCGCCCACAGGGCTCAGAGGGGCTCGCTACACATATTTTATGGCTAGTGTAAGTGTTATTTGTAAGCAATAACCGTTTGGGAGGCAGTTGTCAACATCGACGCCACAGAGTAGTGCGGCACAGAAGGCTAAGTTGAAACGCACAATAATGACACTAAATGCGGCACAAAACAGAATGGACTACGTTATCCACGTATGTACCTGCAACTAAAATGGTTATTAGAGGTCCTTGACACTTATACTCGAATTACAAACGGAATAGGATTTTCGTGCAATGTAGTCTGCAGTGGGCACAATTACTAATATCCCTCATTATATCTATCCGTTTATGTTGCCTTCTAGTAATGCGCATGCTTGATTTATTATATAGCACAAACTTGTTGTATAGAGTGGACTTTCTGTACCATATATAGACTTGGTGTGTAACGTTGTCCGTAGTAATAGAGTGCGGTGGAAGATGGCCGCTTACTCCCTGATTTACATAGGTCTCGGGCCGCGCCGTTGAGGACTTACTGCGAGAAAATGTGTTGTCAAACGATCGGGACACAGTGTATCTAAAGATAACCGTATGGTCATATTTCAGAATGTCTTTTTTCAAGAAGACCTCTACTTCATATTCATAACTGGTCACTCATGAGTTATGTTAGGGTTCCCAGTGGAATGTACCAGTCACTTTTCATACTTATTGCCCTAGAGGTCAAATTTCTCTCAGAATACATGCTTATATCAAGTAAAAACATAGATTTGCATATTCCTCTGTGTGTGTCAATTCTTGCGGGAAATACTTCGGTCATGCAGCTCTACCTACATTTTGCAGTTCTGTCATCGGTGAACTATTTCTATTTCCCATGGGTATGAGAATGCAGCTGTCACAGCCATGACTATAACTGAAACTTGCAATAATCCACGGTTTTATATGTTTCACATGACGCCCGACGGCCTGACCTTTCAGCCAGGTGTTGGCTCGTATTTGGTACTAATGTGTCGGGTCTATGTCGGGATGTGTGTTAGCAGCGGCTTGCCCGACCACAATAAAACACAGCCTTTGTAAATGAACATGATCGTAAAACAACAGTTTTGAGGATAGTTTGAGATGAACAACAGCGTCTTGAAAATGTTAATCGTAATACATATTTTTTTTGTATTTGTAAGGTACAGTTTACACAAAAAAACGGCTGTTGTTAGCCTCAGATTATTTTCAACTAAAGTGATGAAGTAGCTAACCTACGACCTCTGAATAATAAAGGTTAGCTGCACTAGTACTTCTCCATAACAAACGTGCAACTGTTAACACACTAAAGCAAAAAATATGAGTCTCAAAAATTCTAACAAGCGCAGCATTTCCCTTAGGTTTCGACTTCCCAGCATTTTTACTAGAACAAAAATAAAGCAAAAGAAGCGTATGTGTGTTCTGAAAGAAATTGTCGGAACTAACTAACGAGTCCCGGAGCTTTGAATGTTAGGTGTGAAGCTGCGCTGAGTGGAGCGTGTCGGTGCACTGCCGCTCAAATTCGGAGGATGTTATTAATTCAAAAGTACGCAACTGCAGCGACAAGTCGCGTTCACGTTGAAATTAACTTTGCAGATAATATTGATTTAACTTGTGTACAAGGTCTCTGAATACAAATACCTGGAAACAGAATACAAAGACTGGCATCCGATGGTTACAATTATTTTCCTATTCCGTCCATGTCTCGCATTTTCCCTTTTTCCCAGCCTTTAAAAATTACACAGCCACTGAAACTCAAATAAAAGTAAAAGTATCAAACTCCACAGCATTAAAGCTAGCTCAGATTGCACTCCACTGTCTTTCTGCTTCCCGCGGCAATTACCGGAACAATCCGCGGAGAGACTCACAAAAAGTCTTGCTTGCCGCGCCACCTGTGTACCTCGCACACCGTGTACCGTGTATTTCCATTATCCTATCTGGGTGTTCACAAAAACCCCAGGTCTGGGGGTTGCGAGGGGGGTGCGGGGGGAAGGCAGCCTGTGTATGGCAGCTTCGTAATGCGGTTTTTGCTCCACGCGCCAAAGCAGCCCGCCGTACTCCAATATTGTTGAGTTTTCCGACGCCGTAAACAACATGCTACCTACTATGAAATTGTCTGAACCTTTGTCTGAACCTTTGTCTGAAACGATTAATTTTAATGTCTTCCAATTTAGATATCTATTGAAAGAATAAAGCTAGAGAGACCCACTCATTTTAAAATTCAAATTATGCAGGCTCTCTAAAGCTTAATTCTTTTTATTTGAGTAGTGGAGGTGAAAAGTTCGAGTTGATTCAGAACTTGAATCAACTAACACTTTTCCTCCGCCACAATTCATAGTGATTTCCCGAACCACAATTCGTAGCCAATATTTGATCGTATAAATAGAAAAGCCTCAGAACAAATAATGGTGCTGTAACGACAGCCGTCAGCCAACTCCACAAAACCGTTTGTTTACAATGTAAAAGAGAAACAATAAAAATGGACGGACATTGTTTCAACAACCGCTGGACGAGTTATTTGCACTGACATGACATGTTATTTCGTGTGCATATTTTGGTGTAAGCGATGTTTACATGCGCATCAGATTCAGGAGTGGCGACCAGGAGTCATTTTTCCTGCTGAGTGCATGCTCCTTCATCTCTGTGTTGATGATACTATACTTGTCTGTTATGTTGTTAAATCACAGTTGCCTAGTGTATTCAATTTCACCTAATTTCACACTGACCTTTACTTAGGTACTTTGTTCTCCAAAGAAGAGAGCATCTTTCTATCTCGCCAAGCTGACATCAGGTATTATCGATTCATTGGAACATAAGAGTACCATATCGTCACTTGTTTCAAGTCCGGGGTCATCCGGTTACATCCGTGAGGTGGTCGTTTCCCTGAAGCCCCTGCACCGGCCGGTATTGGGCACCCGTCCAAGATGGCGCGGGCCGTCGTCGCGGCCGTCGTTTGGCTCGGCTCACCCGGCGATGTGCCGGAGCCTGGAGATTGCCGCAGCGATCCATTTCCTCTCCAGCACTGATAACTTTTTATTGAAATGGCGCGCATTCTGTTAAGTATCTTCCGGGTGATATTCTCCTCTCTTACAGTTATTGTATTGACACAAGACTCAAACCTTTTCCCTTCACTTACATTTTGTTTCGATACCTGTACCTAAGTAGGAATGGCTCAAGTATATGGACTTTATTTTGTAATACATCGTTGAATGCATTGCAAAACATTATTAGGTGTACTTAGTGTAACATTGCCATTTTTTGCCGCTCAGTTTGTTCGTAGAGTAAACAAATGGTTTTTATGGTGTAGTCATTGTTTCTAATTAGAATGAATGGTTTTCAAGTGGAATAGGTATGTTGTGCTATCGTGATAAAGTGTTTTTGTGATGAATGTTTGTGTATTTTCGATTTATTGTGATAAAGTTTTGTGGTTATGTGAGTGAAAATTATTGAAATGAAAACATATCACATCATTGCGAAATACAGGTTAGTTATTTTGTATTTATAAGTTCATTCCGAGATAGGAAAACTAACAACGAAGCCGGGAAGGTATAAAACATAGCGTGTTAATGGCGGTATATTGATAAATTGTACGTTTTACTGAAGGCCTACCTACAAAATAATAAAAAAATGTGACTTCGCTGCTTTTCGTGCATTTTACGTAAAAATGGGCCCACGCCTGACGGGTTAA
>NDFZ01004990.1:76083-110242 GCA_002192655.3 Mamestra configurata
ACTGTTTTTATTTCTGAGAACATCTTTTAGGGTTTCCTTCGTTAGGAGTTTTTATGTTTGTTTCAAGTGTACATAGTTAGTTAAGTATATATAATATATTATGTAGGTACATATTTCCTTGAACATAAAATCTTACGATTATTGTTTTAAGGTAATTGGATTCTTAGGATGCAGTTTTCTTATCTGTTATCCGAGATCAAGGTCACTATGAAATTAATTTTTTTTTTAGCATAGGGAGACTCGTCGAAGTCAAGGTCACTTTGAATTATTATTTTTTTGTTTTCTGCTTAACGAGACTCATCGAGGACAATATCACTTGTAATCTCCTCGAATGTCGTATTTGCCATAGAAAACGACATAAATGCAAAACATTTATTTTTGTCATTTTTGACCTTGAAGATCTTCTGATGCAGACACGACATTATATAAGACTTTTCCCCAGTTTTTAGAATTCCTCAACAAAGGTTTGTACCAAATTTCAGCTTATTTACTTCCATTCCGAACATCGATTTTTATTGATCAATTCATTACTTTTCATTAAAACACAAACAATGAGATAATAAATAGTAGTATTATGTTATCTAAGTTTCTAACCAAATGCTAACAAAAAATCGTTCACGAAAATTCAAACAAAAATACATATTTTGTCAGCGTGTTTTTACCTGACGCGCTGTCGGTATTACATCGACAATGTTGGCCAGCGTGTGGACGGTGTGGAGCCAGTGTTTATGAGCGCGCTTATCGCGGCAGCCATTTTTTGCCGCTCAGTTTTTTCGTAGAGTAAACAAATGGTTTTTATGGTGTAGTCATTGTTTCTAATTAGAATGAATGGTTTTCAAGTGGAATAGGTATGTTGTGCTATCGTGATAAAGTGTTTTTGTGATGAATGTTTGTGTATTTTCGATTTATTGTGATAAAGTTTTGTGGTTATGTGAGTGAAAATTATTGAAATGAAAACATATCACATCATTGCGAAATAGAGGTTAGTTATTTTGTATTTATAAGTTCATTCCGAGATAGGTAAACTAACAACGAAGCCGGGAAGGTATAAAACATAGCGTGTTAATGGCGGTATATTGATAAATTGTACGTTTTACTGAAGGCCTACCTACAAAATAATAAAAAATGTGACTTCGCTGCTTTTCGAGCATTTTACGTAAACAGGGGGCCACGCCTGACGGGTTAAGGAAAAACATTTTGAAACAAACTATTGTTTTCAAAAGGAACTTTTACAAAATAATTAAGATTAAAAAGTTTCTGTCATTGCAAAGAGTCCTGATATACTCAGCAAATTGTAGGACAATGAAGCACTCTACAACAGTTGGTGGAGCACTCTTCTAATGAAGATTGTGGTAAATATAATTATAGACGGGTGATTTTATTAATACAAATCTTAGAAATAGAAATACCTAATAACTGAGATTTTCTTAGCTATTATAACAAGACTAATTACAATTGTCTGAAATATGATGCTAAACTCGATGGGGTTATGTCGTTTTATAACGAAGTTCGTATGGCGTATGGCCACCTTCCAGCTCCATAGTCAGGCCCTGGATACCATCTCAACACAAAACACTCGTCAAGATGAATCAAATGAGTCCAAACTCGATGGGGTTGCGTCGTTTTATAACGAAGTTCGAATGGCGTATGGCCACCTTCCAGCTCCATAGTCAGGCCCTGGATACCATCTCAACACAAAACACTCGTCAAGATGAATCAAATGAGTCCAAACTCGATGGGGTTGCGTCGTTTTATAACGAAGTTCGTATGGCGTATGGCCACCTTCCAGCTCCATAGTCAGGCCCTGGATACCATCTCAACACAAAACACTCGTCAAGATGAATCAAATGAGTCCAAACTCGATGGGGTTGCGTCGTTTTATAACGAAGTTCGTATGGCGTATGGCCACCTTCCAGCTCCATAGTCAGGCCCTGGATACCATCTCAACACAAAACACTCGTCAAGATGAATCAAATGAGTCCAAACTCGATGGGGTTGCGTCGTTTTATAACGAAGTTCGTATGGCGTATGGCCACCTTCCAGCTCCATAGTCAGGCCCTGGATACCATCTCAACACAAAACACTCGTCAAGATGAATCAAATGAGTCCAAACTCGATGGGGTTGCGTCGTTTTATAACGAAGTTCGTATGGCGTATGGCCACCTTCCAGCTCCATAGTCAGGCCCTGGATACCATCTCAACACAAAACACTCGTCAAGATGAATCAAATGAGTCCAAACTCGATGGGGTTGCGTCGTTTTATAACGAAGTTCGAATGGCGTATGGCCACCTTCCAGCTCCATAGTCAGGCCCTGGATACCATCTCAACACAAAACACTCGTCAAGATGAATCAAATGAGTCCAAACTCGATGGGGTTGCGTCGTTTCATTACAGAGTTCCTATGGCCACCTTCAAGCACCATCATCAGATCAGCTCCATGTCATCATAATATTGCATTTACGCGATATACATATGCGTGCAAAATTTCAGCTCATTCGAAAATCGGAAAGTGTGTCAAATTTAACTTGCAAGATTGATTACAGTCAGATAACGGGACGAGTGAAACTAAATAAAAACTTATAAAATATACTGGATTCAAGAATACTAGGTACTTACAACAAAACACTTAAAATGACAACCCCTTTAGACCTGGCCGACAAAGGCAGTGCGAGTGCATTTCCCGCTAGCAACACAATAAGAATCAATTGCAAGAATACAGCACAACACAAGGACATCAACAAGGCCCAACATCGCCATACCCAGCCACACAATGGGCGCGCGTGCACCACACACACGCGGGTCCTTGTACCAGGCTGCCAGCGTGACGCGGAGCTGTTATCATGTTCCTTACGCGCTTGGATAACTTATAATCAATAAGTAGTTGCATTGAACTTAGGTTTATCGTTCATATTCGCTGGTGAGTGGAGTTATTATTAGCATAATTGCGTCTCCTCTACTAATAATTATTTATTAGTACTATTCAACTTGACGTTATCGCACGTTGAGGATTGCGTAGGTACTATTCACTTTCACTAGTGTGAGATTACATTAATGATGTGTCTCCGTAGATTCAACGAATGCACTAATGAATTGGTGAATGCATTGGTTATGAGCTGATCATCAATTGGGGCAGCTTTCTTTGATTCAACAAAGGATTTTGATGACAGGTTTTTCTCAATAGATTAGGAAACATTGACAACAAAATAAGTTTTTTTTTTAAATTAATGTATACCACGTGCATTTGGCTTTATAAGGTAAAATATTGATTCTTATTGTAATCTCTAATAGAATCTGTTACAGCAAAAAACCCACATAACTGCATCAAATTAAATATATGTAATTACTTACTCTAAGAATAAGAATTAAATTCATCGAACTCTGCAATTAGGTGCAGATCTGATTTCCTCATGATAACAAATAATCCTGGCTGTGTGGTGTCTATCTATTACTTTAGGAATTCTTTTATTTTTATCCTCATAGCTGGAAATCACTTCTTTTTACTACTTTGAATTTCCTAGTTTGATCATATATGCATAGCTACTGAGAGTGGAGGCGTATAAACTACATAATTTTAACGATCACAATGGTATTTATATAACCGGGTGGGTCTGACAGACTCTACCAGGCAGACCCAGGGTTAAATACTTACTGATTACATATTTTTTTTTACAATACAACCGTCAGTTATCGACCGACTCTGCGACCTACAGCGTAACAATCTAAGCGATTAGCTCCAGTAAGTTGGTCGGTAATCTCCCCACTCACCTCCCGTACGACTGCCTGAGAGTAATTGCCACCATATTAATTCGCTCCCATCGGAATAATTCCCGCGCTGCTCTGACGACTCCCGCGGGACTCCGGCTGATCTTCACTCCGATTTATATTCCCGTTGTTTTTCCACTGCTCCTGTCAAACTAACTTACTGCTGTCATTATTTTCCGCACGTTGGATTTAAAACCTCGAAGATAAGGGGTTTGGAGACGAATAAGTTTTTGTCTAGTGGCGCAACATTAATGGAAGATTCCGCCCACTTTACTGGAATGAAGGTAAAAGTCAAGTCAACTGCGTTCGATGTTATCTCTACAATTATACATAAGTACATAGGTAATTGACACGATTGAAATTGTTCTTGAGGTGACAATTTGTAAACATCGATTTTATTTTTTCCAGGGAGTGCCGAAGCCATTTGAGCGGGTAGTTCGCGCCAACATTGGAGACTGCCACGCTCTGGGACAGAAACCCATCACCTTCATCAGACAGGTCAGTCTCCTTGACTTACTACCATCTTTTAGGTGAGGAAACTTTTGACACTTCATGTGCCGCCTTTTCCAAACTGTACTGAGGTCGGCTTCCAGTCAAACAAGGTTTAGCTGAATACCAGTATTTTACGTGGAACGACTGCATATTAGACCTCCATTACCCAGTAACTGGGTAACGCGGTACATCTTGGCAAGACTGGTGTCAGTTTCTTGCTTCTGACAATCGTAACGACTACCAAGGATCCACAAATGCCAGCCGGAAATAACCACAAACAATTCAGAAAAATAATAATTTGATATTATCGAGACTCACCCAATTTCCGAAAGTTACAATATCGATTTCAACACAACATCCGTTCCAAATTTCCCAAGCAATCAGCTGTCAACCCACAATACATCTAATTAAATCGAAGTCTTAAGCAAAGGGCCACCTATCCCACACACTGCCCACGCGTGGACGTGGGCACTGTGGGTAACCTGCCCTTCTTGCGTCACGCACACTCCGTTGTTGGCAAATGATTGGTTTAAAGGGCCGCCAGTGTATTGAATGACAATCAAATACAAAAATATGTTATCACTTTACTATATAATAAATTAATAACATATTTATGCCTTGATTTTTCTAAATTACCTTAATGTGTTAATGTTTTAGATACTTAATTATATCAGAATTGACAGAATGTGAATCCCAGTGTGGCTCGTAACACATAATTTCAGTCGGGACTGAAAGTTCTTCTTAATTCTTACACCAAAACAACTTATAATGCAGTGATAATAAGGTTAATGTTACAAAGCGAGCTTAAATCTATGTTGATTTTTAGCCCACCAAAGCTTTGAATGATTTCAGTTATGTTTTCATGGCTCCAGCATGTGTAGGTAAGTGGAATACATATTTTGTCCTTAACTGTACATAGTGGGCGGAATAAATACATGTAGAACGAGTATTTACGGTGTCGCGCATTCTTATAAGAAATGCGAGTAGAAAGAGTTCCGCATGGAAATGCGACGCCATCGGAATTGGGGTTTAATGATTGTATTAGCATACAGGATAATATGGGAGGCGGCTTATACACAAATGGGATCACAATGAGATAAATACAGGGTTCTATTAAACTTACGGGGAGTAAGGTAGATGTTGACAATATTTGTAAGGATGCTTCCAACTTGATTTCACCTACCAAGAGGAGTCTTCGAGTGCATATATGCGGATTGTCAAACACCGTGGCGTATCGTGGGACCAACGACTTTAAAATTCCGCAAGGAGAGACGATAGGTACGGAAAGCAAAAAATCGCATGTTGTGGTGAAAACCACAGGCTTGTGTCCAGCAGTGGACTGCGGCAGTCTGTTGTGTTTCCAACTTACCCAATCAGTTTTGAGCTATGGTATGCGCCAGATAAATTTGCGATAAAGTTCATTGACCTTTCCCTAATATCTCTTCATAGGTACCCAAATAATAAATTAAGAATCGTTTTTAACTACTGGAAAATGTAAAGGATGACAATGGATGTCGATTCAGGACTGCTTTATGTCTGAATTTCTGGTTTTAGAGTTCCGTAGCTCAGTTGGCAAAAACGAAACCCTTATAGGATCACTTTGTTGTCCGTCTGTCCGTCTGTCAAGATCTTTTTTCTCAGGAATGCGTGGAGGAATCAAGCTGATATTAACATCAAATACTCAAGTCTGCCACCCTTTAGAGCAGTGAAACAATGAACCTTCTAAGTCAACGCAATCTAAACATAAAGCCCTTTTGCTGTGTTTATGGCGCATTATTTGACTTTCGCAAAGGAATCAAAACCTCCAGGATACTTCCTGTTGACCTAGAGTCACATTATAATTACATGAAAACCGACCGAAAATTGGGAATTTGTGGTTTATCATATTTTTGCGATTAAAAACCTATATTTTCGGTTGAATAATTGACCGTGACGTACATTGATGTATCCGTAGGCAATGTATACTCGGAAAAAAATAAGACTCGATCGGAACCTTCTGTGCGCGTTTCTGACTCGCACTCGTCCGGTTTAAAAAAAATAAAGAATATCAATAAATGTAGGTGGGTCAATGACCGTTATTGCAATCTTATTTTGCGCCTTGCAGGTATTTTTTTTCGAACCCCTCGAATCCTTGCAGATGGCGTCAATGTCGTCTTGCCACCTTGGTTGGCTACTTTGTATGTATTTACTAAACCCCTGTGGGTCTGCCAGGTGCTGGCGCTGGCGGCGTGCCCCGAACTGGCCGGCTCAGCCAGCGTGCCCGAGGATGTGCGCCGGAGAGCCAAGGAGATACTGGATGATTGCACGTGAGTTTATAGCACCGGTACTAGGGCCATAGGAATCTACCTATCGATACATCTTCATCGATTTGACTTCTTGTTGAAGATCTTCGGAAATAGAGGAGGCTTATCCCACAATGATAACAAATATTTAGTTACTTGCGATTTTAACAAACCACAAAAAACTAAGAAAATAAATTTTCCTTACAATTTGTTTCCTTATTTCTGTGACCTTGATTTTTTCTTGAATTAGGATCCTAAGTCCGATGTTGTTTAAAGTGAACTGTTGTACTCAGACTGCCTACAAGCTCAGACAATGTACTATAACGACTAAGTACTTAGAAGTTTGTTTAATTAACTGTGGAATACAAAGGACTTAAATTCCTAAGCTTGTAATTGAGCCAGATTACTTTGAAGAAATATTTTCTTCTTTCTATTAGAAAAACCGTTTTTCTCCACCATATTTATATCACAAAGCGCTTGTCAACATTTGCCCCCAACAAACCATCCCCGCGTGGGATTAAATCCCTATATAAATATTATAGTCCCTTAATGACACGAGGGGCACCTCCGCTAATGATTTCCTAATTACATAACACATGGATCATTAGCCTAAGCACACATTTCTCCTGACACATCGCTAGCGAGTGCTACCTGCACTGATTGATTCCAACTGATTCCCACGACTGATTGATTGACATCCATATTCGATTTAGATTGATTTGCCCGACGTTTATGGCAGCTCTGGCAGCCCGTCGCATTAGCCTTTCAAATCCAATTGATATTAATGCTCGAACAACAGACAAATTGGACGCGAAATTATATTGTTTCTCATAGGATTATCTGAAATGGAATCTATGCAGAGGTGCCACGTTTTAATTCTCTTAATCTGTATTTTTCATTGTTTTTCCCGTTTGTTGAAATGGAGCGGTCGTGTTGTGCGCTTTGTGGATTATAAAGTAATTTGAGTGATGAGTTTCTGCTTTAGCGCTCATTGAGAGTAGTTTATAGCCGGTATAGCCCAGTGTTGTTGTCATGGTGTTTGCTATGAATAAGAGCTGCCTATTAGACAAGTGATTCGTCAATTTAATAACTGAGGGATTAGCTTACTTACTAGGAAGACACATTAATTTTCAGGTCAGCGTCAGTCTCGCTGGCATTCTTTTTTCCGTTCATTTTAGTTCGTTTTTGATCCGTGCATTTTAACGAATTTTTTATCACAATTTAAACCATTGGTTGAGTTATCTACAGATCAAAAAGGTGCTCTAAGGGATTCGTTATGACCATGAAGCATTTTTAACCCAAATTCGCGATCCTTTCGGATTGGCTAGCCATAAATATCAATGAAATGTCATCGTTACATGAATCAACGTCGTATCTAAATGATGTCCATATTAATAATCTTGTTAGTAAGTTGGAATCTGTCAGCTATGTGAAGCGGAGGTTTATTAGACCTTCGTCACCTGGACGTGACGTCGCCGTCGTTACGTCAGCGCCCTTCATTACTCGCTCGGTATCTGTGAGAGGATGAATGGCTGGACATTGACACTGATAGCTACACTGTCGTATGCTATCCTGGTACTAGCGGTCAGTGAAAGCCTATCAGCCGTGAGGATTAAACTTAGAACTGACCCCTTTGAACATTAGTTGTTGCAGATATCGGTAGGTACTTTATTAAGGCGTCTGACCAATAATGGCACTAGGTGAATCTATGACTTTAGAAGGCAAGGTACGCAATTGTCTGTATCCTATCTCCATTATTTGGTTGAAAGATATCCAGTTCTTGACATAGGACTTCCACATGCATCACAACGTCAGCTACTGTGCCTTTAGCATACAGCAGATTCCTATCATTATTGGTTATTTCGTCAACGTTTATCACCTCCTGCTCTTGTTCTCAGCAAGGGTTCAGTAGGCGCCTACTCCCCATCGCCCGGCCTCAGCATCGTTCGCTCAAGAGTGGCTCAGTACATACAGGCGCGCGATGGAGTGCCAGCGTCACCTGATGACGTGTACCTCGGCTCAGGGGCTTCTGACGTTATCAAGGCCGTGCTTACAATGCTCGTCGAAGATGTAGATGGGAAACCACCAGGTATGTTAGTTAAAGAAGTTTCGTGTTTATACTGATACTGCCTATATAACCAGTGTCACTACAGCAGGCAGTGGTGGCGCATGTTCATTCAATGTAATTCTGGCTTGTAATACAGCCAATTAATAAAATAAACTGGGTCAAAGCCTTTATAGCGATGTTGTACAAAACGTGTTACTTTATACAATGCCATGATAAATTAATAAGCACATGAGACTCGAAAATCAATTAGAGAAAACGTGAGGTCCTCCAGAAATGGACACGTATTTGTGCGCCATGACACTTTGCTAATACAATACCTTATTGTATTGACACAAGAGGCCACTCATCCTTTGTGGTCTCCAGGGGGACTGTAAGAGGATAAAGAGGTTTTTAATATATCTGCTGAATGTGGGGAACAAAAGCAATCTATTTTAAAATTTGTATTCACGAACAGATGTGCCGTGTGCAGCCGCAGCGCGATTTTATGCAATTTGTTTTATTAATGTCGATGTTATGTGTTGCCTTGCACTAACTGGCTACTTTACAAATACGAACGTACATTATAATAATGTAACTTGAGGCCTATACCCAGGAGTGAGTGATAGGTTGATTTGAATTGATTGACATTAGATCCTTGTCATTAATCATGGATTTGTCATCTATTCCTGCTAATTAGCATTCATGTGTTCCGGTTTGTAGTGCATGAATTTTAATGACTGTCTCGCCGTCGCAAGCGTGACTTCCAAGCATGGGAACATGGGTTCCATTTGCAGGTCGGGCACTATGATAAAATATTTATTTTGTAAGTAAGTTAAACATAACACTTTTACACGTCAATATGTTTTGGTCATTTTAAGCTAGCCGAGGCCGGTGTTTACTGGTTGACTAATCTAACCTGAGAAGAAATGTCGAAACAAACTCAGAGGTCTTTTAAAGTCCAAACAATCCGTACAAATCATATATGAGAACCGTGTAAGTACATAGGTTAATTGCAGAGGTGGCCTTTTGAAGAAAGTACCACACAGGTTTGAGTAAACCTGTCCAGATAGTGCAAGCATTTATTACTTTTCGTGTAGCTCAAACTTAGTATTTTAAAGAGCTCAACGATTTGGCGAACAATACCAATAAGGACATTTTGGGTATACTGCATAAATAACTCAACCTGCTAGACTAACATGACATTAACGCCTAACATAGCGATCGACATGGTTCCCAAATTCACAAAACGTTATATGAGGACCATACAGATACATACAGCCGCTCCACGTACAATACTGATATTCAGCTGAATCCCGGTCTGATTGGAAAAAGGCTAGGCAGATGATGATGCAGATCAGTGTCTGAAGTGATATTTTGGGAGAAGACTAAAAAAGGTTTTTTTTTTTTTAATCAAACAAAATAAGATTTTTGAAATCAAAATTAATATGTTTATTTAAAAAGCTACTATTTATATTTGTATAATTTTATAACATACTAAACCTTTTTAATATAATTTTAAATGTCTTATGTTTAACTGATCACCTGATTTAGTTGTCTTTAATCCTTCTACTCCTTTCTATCTTAAAGAATGCTTTCAGTTCCTCTGTGACACACATTCTAGGTCTTTGAGATCATCGGAGAATCTAAAACTAAGTATTCGTATGCATTCCACTTCCTTCTTTGACAAATCTTTCAGTATACAAGCGGCTCGTTTGTGGAATGCATTACCCATAGAAGTGAGGCGTGCCCAAACGCTACCAGAGTTTAAAAGAACGGTGAAAGAGCATTACCTTTCACTTTAACTTTTCCGCTCCTGTCTCAATTATATATTTGATATTTATTAGTATATAAATTCGTATTGTATTTATGTATTTTATATTATTATATCTAATTAGTATTGTTTAAAACGTTTGTACACTGACAGCCCTAAATCTATCTCCATTCGTTCAATCCATCCAAAGGTTGTCTGGAAGAGATTGCCTTGTGCGATAAGACCGCCCTTGTGCACTTATTTTATGTATGATTGTCCTGTTCTTATTATGAGGTGTACAATAAAGTATATAATAAATAAATAATAAATCACAGGCAACAATAGTAAATGATCACCAGAATATAAAACCGGGTAACCTATGCTCGCAAGAATTTGGTGATCATTTACTATATTTGGTCCCCAAATACAATTTGAACTACAGTCGTGAATAAAACAGCTAGAACTATTATTTTTTTAGGCTTAATTTTTTTGGTGTTAAGTATATATTTTTGGTAAAAGAGCTTAGGGTATCGAAGTATTTTCTGGTGGTCATAATATTTATTTCCATTTTAAATTACAATACCGACTTAGTTTTAAAATGTTTTTAAACATTAACACCAAAATTGCAGGTTTTTTCTCCGATTGCTTCGAAAAGACTTACGTTAATGGCGGGAAATCCCAACTGGATGGCAAACGTCTGTCACTGCTGCGTGTGAGCGCCTGGCTAAACGAAGTGAACGATGGCAGTGTCGTCCTTCTGGGTTTATTGTATACAAGCCACTTAATGATTACATTACTCTCACCAAAATTTAAAATTTCGCGCGGACAGTCCTTTTCGATTTTCTCTAGGATAAAGTATTGCACTAAAAATAAGAATAAAACTGTCATTAAAAAAAAACTAGTCTATAAATATAAAAATGAATCCCTATTTCCCTTGGTGACGTCATCACGCGTGAACGGCTGGACCAATTTCGCTGATTCTTTTTTTGTTGTGTTTGTTACTGTCAGGAGAAGGTTCTAATGAAAAAAAAAATACATCCTTATAAAAATTAACCCCTATTTCTCCTGGTCACGCTATAACTTGAGAACGGCTGGAACGATTTAGCTAATTCCTTTTTTTTTGTTCGCCAGATTACAGGGAAGGTTTAAAAACAAAAAACAAAATAGGTAGGTAGGTAGGGTAGGATAGGTAACAGTTGACGGGAGCGAAGCCACGGGCACAGCTTCTACTGAATACAAAAAAAAAATAGTCATTTCTAGTAAACAAGTGTAATTTCGTTAAAGCGGTGGTTTGTAATTCCCAGAAAAAATTGTGGATGCGACACCAAACTTAGAATTATACTAAATAACTCTACTTTTTTACTACTAAAATATTTACAGCCTGATCAAGATATGTACGTCTACTTTCTTAAAAAAACTTTATTGTGTGTTTGGTTTAAGATATTTTTTTCAGCCGCGCCGCCTAAACATTAAGCTTGAGAAAATCATTCTCTTGAACCGTTATTTAAAACTCATGGTTGACGATGGAATATCATCAGGCCTATGGATTAAAGTGATACCAAACCTTGAATTCCGTCGACAGCGGTGATGATCCCGATCCCGCAGTATCCGCTGTTCTCCGGTACTCTGTCGGAGCTGGGCCTGCGCCAGGCGAACTACTACCTGGACGAGGAGCACGAGTGGGCCCTGCAGGCCAGCGAACTGGAGCGGTGCTGGCGACAGGCCAGTGAGGATTGCTCCGTACGAGCGCTCGTCGTCATCAACCCCGGGAACCCCACGGGACAGGTGAGGGAAAACATTGGATATATAGGGTGTTGACCCCTGAAACGTGGTTGTATCTTCTTCTAAACAAATTAACTACTAATTGGAGGAAGCCCATGTGCACACGTCTAGCGGCCGTCTTCTGCCGGTATGATGATGAACTACGAATGTCTTTCGCTCTCTGTAGCAAGACATCCGTTGTCCTCCTATTACCCGACGAGAAGTTGCCAATACTAATGTCGCTCTGTAGCCTTGGACATGAATATAATCGAAACTGAATACCCACAAGTGCATACAGATTGACGTGTGTAAACTAACCAGTGCATAAAATCATATTTCTATTGAAACAGCACAATACCGTCCAAATTGAAAAACCGAAAAATAGTCGTGCAAACTATATTTAGCCGATATTCATACAATATCCGCGCACAAGCCGGCAGTTTGTGGGTGACGTGTATTAATCAGCGGCATTCAGAGCATTCGCGCGCTATTTGATCGACCGCCGGCCGCCGCCATCGCAAATATTGGAAACTATTCCAAAGCCAGATGATGGCGACAATAAATGGGATATGAAAACACGGAACGCGACAAATAACCTTAATTTACGGTTTGTGGCGCCGATGATGACAGGTTTTACATAACTTTAAACATTGGTTTATGCGGTTACAGTTATTTGGATGCACAGTTTATTAGTTATGGTAAGGTCAGATAAAATAGACCGGAAGGTGTCTTATTATAAAGCTGCTGCCTGTTCGCCGTCTTATCTGTGTAATAATAAGGTACGCCAGCTCGGTGCAAATTTTATTTTCTTCAAACTTCCCTAAGATTTCTTCCTCAGAATCTGCGTTTCTTTCCAAAGCCTAGCCATGTATTTGTCTCATCGGTTGCAGGTGCTGACTCGGCAGAACATGGAGGAGATCGTGAAGTTCGCCTATGAACACAACCTGTTCCTGATGGCTGACGAGGTCTACCAGGAGAACGTCGTCTGCAAGCCTTTCTACTCCTTTAAGAAGGTAAGCAGCATCTCATTGCTGATTAAGTACATGTGTCGTATAATTCCCTCAGAAATGTTTTATTAGTAAGCTCTCTCAATCCTGAGTGGGATTATTAATTGTGCCTGTTTCTACGGGTACTGAATAAAAGTTAAAATCTCCTTTAATTGATTGGTCGCTCTTCAAATCACAACAGTTAAGATTGTATTTGGGACTATTAAGCTTTAAGGATCGCGCTACAAGAGGCTCTCTCATGAGATTAGCATTGACACAAGGATAAAGCATGGCATGCATACAAAAGGAAGAACTTAACTAAATGTTGCTATTGATGTGGCATAGGTAAAGTTAAGTTTAAAGTGGCTATCCATTGTGTGAAATGGCCGACCACTTTATGAATTATTCAATTTAATCATATGGCTCCGCCATATGCGCTACCTACCACCTATTTAATGCGAGGCGGGGATCTAGCGTTAACGACTGTCGAAATGCCAAACTGTTTCAGAATTGACCACGTGGCATGTCAATCACATGCATTTTTGACTCTTAGATCACCATCATTGTCGCTAAAAGCAAGACACTTTGTTGTGCTGACCCTAAGCTAGTCTAAGTTACAGCTATCTTCCACTATTTAGAGTTCAACATCGTTTGAGTGTCACCCATCTGACGCTGTTCCTTTGTAGGTGATTTCAATGCTGTTCTTCTTTAAGGTGATGCACGAGATGGGCGCGCCGTACTCGGGCATGCAGCTGGCCAGCTTCGTGACGTGCTCCAAGGGCTGGGCGGCGGAGTGCGGGCTGCGCGCCGGGTACGCGGAGCTGTGCCGCCTGGCGCCGCGCGTGCAGGCCGCCTACAGCACAGCGCGCGCAGTCATGCAGTGCCCCACCGTGCTCGGACAGTGCATACTCGACTGTGTGGTTAGCATGAATGTTTCATTATTTATACTTTCAGCGTGTGTACAGCTGGAGTGGAATCCCCTGCCGGAGTCTGTGTATCTGATTGCTACAAAGTCTTTAAGCCAAGAGTGAATAGGTAACTACTAAGCAAGCGTGCCCCATTATTTTCCATCAGGTGAGATTGTGGTCAAACGCGAGCCTGTCCATAGCAATATAAAAAAAACATAAGCATTCAGCTCAAACACGTAACTGGACATAGTGGACATGGCACACCCTCCAGTATCGCCACAGACGTCCGGTTCTGTCCTCTCCGCATGCATTCGGCTCCCGATCATACAAGTCACTTGCAGTCTACAATTCGAACTTTAAAAACTTGAAGGTTGATACTGGGTGTTACTGCCCCGGGTGTGACTGCCGCGGGTGTGCCAGAATAAGAGTCAAGTGTTGAGAGTTTAGTATGCAACCTTTAACACGGTTGCACAGGGAATAACAAAAGGACTATTAATTTATTAATAAGAGATGTCGTTAAAATTATGTCCTGTTCAAGTAATTAACAAACTCCCAAACTTCCACTTTTCAGATGAAGCCCCCGGCACCAGGCGAACCTTCGTACCCGCAATTCGCTCGCGAGCTCGGCGAGATCCAACAGGTCCTCGCTGAGAGGACACAGACCGCCTTCGAGACCTTCAACTCCATACCAGGATACTTCTGCAACCCTATTGATGTGAGTCCCTCTTCTTCTTCTTTTGAGTCGATTGTTAACTCCTTACATTATTCGGGCCCAGTGGGTGGGTGACTACGTTAATTACAACATCGTTGGTATTCATTTAAATCCCTTAAAATACTAAACTATACGGTCTATAGGTATAAGTTTTTCTTTGAAAGCAGGGACCGAGGACCGAGGTCTTGATGTAAGATATCATCCGCCCATTTATATTATCAGATAGGTGGTCACGAATATGAATAGTATATCCATTTCTAGTCATCACCTGATTTCATCTTATGCCATATCTGGGTTAAATTGGTTCTGGAAAAATATCTGGGTTTTATTGAAAACTCTTTGAAATCTTTTTTAATCTTATCGTCCATGAATACAGTACGGATTTTCAATGTGTTTTTAAAAGTACGTTTGATAAACCTCTATGTGCGATATTTCAGGGTTCGATGTTCGCGTACCCGCGCGTGGACATCCCGGAGGCGGCGCAGGCGGCGGCCAGAGAGCTCGGCATGAGTCCTGATGAGTTCTACTGCCTGCGACTACTTGAAGAAACAGGTACTGTGTAATACTATTTGACAATACGGAAATGTTGACTAACTAACAGAAAATAGTATGAATTACGAAATATTGTTATGAATTTTGATTAAAAAAATATCTGTTAGACTTCCTAAAATTAAACTTAAATAGATTTGTGCTCAAATTATTTTGAAATCTATCAGTTTTATAGTCAACTTCAAAAGAAACCCCCTGCCTCGAATTCCTCAAACAGGTGGAAGTCACACCCGACCCACATTAAAGCCTTAATAGTCCCCCACGACACGCCGCCACAAGGAAACATATCTACAGGCTGTTTAAGTTCCCCACGACGCCCCGAGGCAACATACAGGGTGTTTAAGTTCCGCAGGCCGTCACTAATGACTCGCACTTATTAATTAGCGCTGCAAGGTAAGCGGCTCCCAGTAATGTGTCGTAACTTCAAGTTGCATACTTAAGTCCAAGTTGCGCGCGCCCCAACTTGCGGTGCATAACTTGAGAGTTTGTGCTTCAACTTGTGGAGGAGCTAGTTTGTTTGCAGGGTTAACTTGGTCAAGTCTTTTTTGAGTTCAAGAGCAGTTGATTTCGAGAAAACAAAGAACAGTCAAGTAGGATTGTTTTGTTTCAGTTTCAATAGTCTCAGTTTTGGCACTTAAACTATTTTTATATTGCGGCTCATGTTTTCGTTTATTTTTTATGGATTTTAAGGGATCCTCCATTTTTTAGAATATACTTACAGTGTATATTTGACCATTCTCTGAAAATGATTTATCGATTGGAATTGTATTTTTTCGTTTCGAAAGGCAACGTAACCCAGATTATCCAAGCTCACAAGTATGCTCCTTTTCTATAAAGACTCTAATTTCCGCAGGAGTGTGTGTGATCCCGGGCACCGGGTTCGGTCAGCTGCCAGGCACGTTCCACTTTCGCACCACTATCCTGCACCCCCGGGAGGAGTTTCAGCATATGATGGACAGCATCCGAAGGTTCCACCGCAACTTTTTGGAGCTGTACTCGTAGTGTAGGATTATACGTCGGTTATTTCTAGTTTTAAGTATGGCAAGGAGGACCAGTGACGTCTCGGTTAACCAAAATGAACTGGTTAACATGACTCCTAAGAGCAGAAAGCAGAGTTCATCATGTGCCTCTCTACTTTGTGAAGTAGGTGCAGTAACTAAATTTCCTACGAAAATAACAAGCTGCACTAAAGAAGGGCTTTTAATAAAATAATGAAGACTTATTTTGCAGTATGTATGTATACGCAAAGAATTCGTCCGCTCTGCTTTCAATGGGAGAAGTGCTCAAAAAGCTCCTAGCAATTTTAATACGATGATTGGCTGCTGATTGTTTTTGGCCGAAAAATATGTCAGCCCTCTAGGAAAAGTGATTTGATGAATAGCTACTTACGTCACGTGCTGAGTTGTGTTGGTCACTGAGCTCAGTCTAAAACCACGATTGTAAAGAATTCAAAACACTTGAAATTGTTCATACATTTTCTATGCGAGGAACTTGATGGAAAAGATCAAAATGATCATATTAAATTCAAATATCATAAGTGTTGTAATTAAGTGAAACGGAATATTAGGAGTATTTTAACCGACTTCAAAAAAGGAAGAGGTTCGTCGAAATCTTTTTGATGAGTAACATCTTTCCTCTCGCTTTCCTGCAATCTGTGGGAGTGATTTCGTGAAAAGGGACGGAAGTGTGTAACAGGAAACCGAGGAAGCGCGCGCTATTTGATTTGACCAATGAGCACTCGCAGTGGTCGAGTTGGCTGTCAGTTGGTTGGTACTTTTAATAGGTGAGACGTCAGATGTTACACATTATTTGCGACTACTATAAGACTCGCTCGTTTTTTATGTGATTGTTCCCCGTCAAAGACGTCTGGACCGATTTGGTAAATTCTTTTCTTGTTTGAAATCGGTCAAAATAGTTGGTCAGGATCTGATGAGGTGATCCTGGAGAAATCCAGGGAACCCTTCAGATTTTATAGGCACACTTCTAAATTACGAAAAGATCTGATGAACAATTAAATTGATACGGACTGGTTGCTATTTTTGAGGAGTACAAACGTAAAAAATATAACCGACTTCCAAATACCACTACAAAGTCAAACTAAGTCGGTTGTATTTTTTGTATATAAGTTTTATATTAATTAATTAGGTAATCTAATACGACGGCTAATCAATGTATAACCGTTACCGGCTCGTTTTAACATACTATTACGAATGAAATAAATTATGTATTATTATTGTTCATAGAATGTATTGTTTAGATTTTAATAAATAAGATTACTATTACAATTGATTAATATTATAATATGTAACTATTTATCATTCAGCAGTTTTCTTCCTCACAACTTACTAAAGGTTCCTTCGACCAATGTCTTATTCCACGACCTATCACAACAGGCCACAAAATAATAAAGCTAGAACTTATTCAACAGACCAGGCTGGCCGCTAGCTATTCATACATCACTACAATTTTCACAGCGTTGTCGTGTGCCTGATTGGCCGCCACAATAACTTCCTCTGAACTACGGCGCTATTTCTTCGGACATATTAATCATTTGCCTAACGAGCCACGACCGCTGCCCACCCCCTTGCAACACACACAATGTAAAGAATAACAGAAGGTTCACTCGACACGATCTTAACATAAGTTTACGCCCATAGATCTCGAAAAAGAATTTGAGATAAAATCGTATGTAACCTGACTGTTTATGTTTTATTGATATAGTAATCATGGCAATGAGTTCTCGACAACCGAGTCAATTAGCATCTGTTTAAACAATGGTCCTTCTGTATCTGCCTGTGAGGTGTCTCTAGTCACGCGATTCATCACTGTTTATTACTCGGGAAGCGAACCCGGCCACTGCGCTTAATTAATGTTAGTACGTGCGCCAATTCTTGTAAAAATGTTATTAACTTACTTGTAAGTTGTAAGATAAGAAATAAAATATTATTCGGATTTGTTAATTATTAGAATTATTTTATGCCATGAAAGCTGAAATATATAATTACAGCTGTCTTTAAAACAAATTCATTAGTTGGAGTTCTTAGAAATGATTTTAGTAGTTGGAAACAATACTGCAAAGTTTTGGGTATTGACCAAAGGGGATAGAACTTTTGTCGCCATTTTGTTTTTATTTTCAAAATCACGGCGCGCGATGTTTCTGGTATATAAAGGTGGAGGACACTTAAACAAACAAATAATGTTTGCAACATGGTGCCATAAAGTGTTAAGTTACCGAGATATTTGGAGGTAAAGTTGCCAAGTCAGAATAATGACTATGTCAGCTCATATAGAAAAATTTTCGAACCCCTTTGCAAGATTTTATTTTTTTAGTAAAATATTATTTGTTCGTAAAATCGTAAAAATTAACGGAACAGCTGATTTTTTGTCAGAATTCAGAGTTTGTCCCAAGAGGCTGGCACTTTGTTCAGGTTCATCAGTACTTTACTTCTGAGAGATTGGCTGTATAGACAGGCTATCATTACACACAATATTTTACATTGGTATTTATTATTTCAAGAGCATTATACCAACAGATCGTCGTAGCACAGCTGGTAGGTATCGCAGAGCATGTTGAGTTGGTTGGCGCGCACCTTGCCCAGCTCCGCTTTCAGGTATTGTTTCAAACGCTTGCGCACCTACAGGTGAAACAAAAATATATTGAAGTATTCAGGACAAGAACGACCCGATCGTGTTTTGTACCTAATGTTATGTTATAACTAAACACCTGCCGCCTTCTCCGCGGGCGTGTCGCTGGGACTCGTCGATGCTAGTAGGACGCAAAGTCTTCTAAAATACTGACCGACTGTCGCATAGGGTTCAAACATTTTCAAGCTCGCTTCACTCAATCTTGCATCCTAGTAATGCTTGAGCTTTCCTGCACAAGAAAACAAAGCAAGTAACTTCTGTTTCTGTGCGACGTGTCAAAGCGACGAGAAAGATATCCGTGATGAACCCATCGACATGTTAAAGTAATAATTCCTGAATAGCAAAGGTACGATCAGGTGCTGAAGATTCACCATCCTTAAAAAAAGCCTGCAAACTCCCGAAATCATGGACTGCGGCCAGGCGGGGTTTATGTAAGCGCACCTGTGCCTTGTTCTCCGCGGGCGTGTCCGCCAGGTACTCCTGAACGCAGCGCTGCGCGGCGCTCCGCAGGGTGCCCTGCGCGCGCTGCAGCAGCTCGAGCCACATCTGCTTAACCTCGGGCTGGCGTGTACAGGGGTCGCGCCCAGCGCGGTCCACCCGCTCGAATGTGGCGTTGTAGAAGTTTCTGTGAGTTAAGAATAGATAAAAATTGTTCCGTTTTTTTACTTGTTATTATAGTTTTTGGTCACGTCACATGACCTAGAAACTCCCCCACATACCTCATACTCTCCACGCGACTGCTGAGCACAAGACCCGACAGCTCTTTACCTCATCAATAGTGGATGCGTTTGAAAAATGAAGACAATAAGACAGAACTACCTCCATCCTTACTCCCGGCATCTGGATAAATGATTACCTGTACTCGTCGGTCATTTTGCTGTAGAGACGCTCAAAGAACGGCTTCTGTTTTTCATGGACCACCCTGAACCGACTGAGCTTATCCCTCAGCTTTTCCTTCACTGGCTCTGTCTTCTCTTCTTGCACAGGCTCCGTCGTGCCAGATGAACTCATCACATCCATAGCGAAGTCTTCACGGCTCGCTTGCTTTAGTCCATTCTCATTCCGTCGCGTCTCCAAACCCTTTATGTATTCGTTGGCATGCACAAACACCTGGACGGTATACGAATCATTTTAAACACATCTAAGTACGAGTAGTTTGATAAACGGATGATTTCACGATAGTTGTCTAAGAAAATTGCTTATGGAGCGATCAGATTAAATTACACGTAGTACTCAAATACAATAATGTACGCTTTACTATTGCACAGCCAGTAAGGAAGCTCTTCTGAAACCCTAGACTACAATATTTGTGTACCAGCTAGGTAGGTAGGTAGGTACTTGCACAGAATTCAACTTGGTAAAAGGATTTTAGCTCAAAATATGAGCAAACTAAACCGGACCGGAATCAATCAATGTAGCGTTCAAACAAACTGTGATTGCTTCACTGGATAAGTCTAGATTACTGCGGATAAACTCCCGCTGAAAGATAAATCCCTTTAGGAAACTGTTCCACCAAGAATTTTAGTAACAAGTATTTTAAATTGAATGGTACCAGAGAGTAAGAATTGAATGAATTTGTTTTTTTTGTATTTTAAATTAATATAATTTATATTAATATAACACTATAGTATGGCTGATGGGGTTTTAAAGCAGACTTCACCCTAAGCCACGTTCTTAGCTCACCTTGGTCAACACGTTCATCATATTACTGAGCAGCGCGTCCACCTGCGCTTTCTCCGGATACTGGTAGACGCACTCTAGCTGCGGTCCCACTGTTACGTTCGACCGCTGCTGACTCATCTTGAAGACCAGCTTCTGCACGGTCTGGCTGCCCGCCTCCCAGTGCACGCGCAGCCAGCGCCCCTTGCCGCCGGGGCTGCTGGCGACGTGCATGTCTAGTGCCAGCTCCCCCTCCACCTGCGCATTCAGGCAGGCCACGCCGTGCAGCAGCGCCAACTGTGCCAACTGGACGAGCAACATAGCGCTGCTGACGTCACTCACACATAAAACAGGCGCTTGTCTGTCTGTCGGCAAATACGAGTCCACATTCACACTAAACAATATTCATGTTTCGTAGGCTTGCTCCAGTTCCGCTTTATTGTAACAAATCTCAGTGTTATTTCAAGAATATTTCATTATGATTGTTTGCCGTAGTTCGCTCGTTCGGAGCACGCCAACATTTTTAGCAAATAACCTCCGCCCGGAGTAACGAGTAATAAAAGAAATACTACGCTCACGGAGATGAAAAGGTCTGAATGTTCCAACAGACAGCTATGATATGGGATGAATGTAACAAGCTGTTTATTTAACATACAGTTGTGAATGTCGGCTGAAAGAGAATGACGAAAAATTGCGCCGAGCTTGTAATGTACTCATATCTGTACTGAATGCATTATTTTTCTTGCATTTTTTGTTCTTTTACTTTGACGGAGACTGCAGTCTGAAATGGTGATGTTTAGAAAATAGAAAAGCAGAATATTTTTCTTTAACTTCAAAAATAAAACAGTTGCGTTCATTGTCAATAAGAGAAGCGAATATATGATGACAGCACTAGTGTTAAGTTATATTGGAAGCCAAACGATAACATTAAACAGCAGCGATAACAGGTTATAGTGAAATAAACGTTTATAGTGCGGCGGATTGCGTCCGAGTGACGTCGATGTGGTGGGACGACGACTTATTGCAACGAGGACGCCATCACACGGGCTGAGGTGACCGCGCGACACCGGGGCTTTACGACGCGGGAACACGCCGCATGATGGCTGAAGCGCACAGCGGGGGAGACGGGAATGGACGGCAGATTCCTCTCATAACGTGACGTCTCGAGGTACCTATAACACGTTATTAAATGTCGGCAAATTTAATACTGGCACTTAAAGATTAATAATATCGAATGAGTGAAAATGGAAGATTACGGTGGAGATAAAAGTAGCTGCACATTTAATGTGAATAGGTGGCGACGGGCGATGCTCGTGAAAGTATTCGAGACGCGTATTGATCGCTGCTCGCCACCAGCGAGACGTGAATAAATGTGTGATGTCTGGCGCAGCCATTATTGCGACGTGTTGGTGCGCTGTAATGCTCAAACGCGTGTCATGACCGGCCACCACGGTGCCAATGACATTCTGATATTGAAGAGATTTGTGTTTGGTTGAATTCAAAATGAAAGATTTTACGCAAATTTATTGGATTACAATTTCATGATTCAATTATGTCTTCTTTGTATAGAATGATTTAATTTTATTTAACGATTATTATGAAAATGTTCCGCAGCGGAGAATTTGGCGCCCGTTTTCAGAGCTATGAGCGTCAAAGGGCGCATCGAAGAAAATTCAAGTTTTGTGAAATTATGCTATTTAAGGTGAAACAGTATTATTATTATTTTAGAATCTTCCTATAAAGATCAGAATTACCTGTAGGTATATCTTCAAGAAATGTATGTGAAACCCGCAAGGCGAAGCATTCAATCAATCACTCATTCCGCTGTAACAGAACAGCTGCTACCTACATATAATATAGTGTGTACTATAACTTCCCAATGTTCAATATCTGATGTTTATCGCCCAGCTAGTTGGCACTTCGTGAAGTCCTGACAGCTTCAGTAGAAGTTAGGGATAAAAGTAGGACGCGTAGAGATGATTGTGAAGTGGTCGCCAAGTTTGTTTGTTTATCTTATGAGTTCGACACTTTGAAACTTCGAGCTTTGAGTTTTATGCTGTCATGTCGGTTCCACTAGATGTGTTACACTTGTGGTGGTTACTTTGGACAGACGAGCTTTTATTATAGCTGTTACTGAAGGATCTGAAAGTCCTGGTGGGTTCTGTCTGAGACTCAACTCTTAGTTAATGGTACTGATTTGATGTCAGTCTCAGTTTGCATATCTACTGTGGTCTTCAACATCTGAAGTCGGAGTCACTGATGCTAATTTGGGGACTTTAGAAGAGAATGCTCATAATAAATTATGTTTTTTTTCAAATTGTACTTAATAAAAACAATATCGACTCAAAACATTTGCCTGTGGGTAGGTACCAAACCCAACTTCACATTAACTTTTTCAGGTAGAACTTATATCTCGAGCCTGTCTTAATAAGACAAACGGAACATGGCAAACTTTGTGTTTAGACGTGACGCGTCCCGCGCGACGGGGGACGGGTGAAGCGCGACGGGGGACGGGCGCGTCTCCACTCGACTCATTACAGTTTGCGAGATAATGATCAAACACGATCACTCTGGAACCCCTCCCTGCCACATATGGGACCACTTTGAAGAACTGTGACGTCATACAACTAAGTGTACATTATGAGAGTTTTAATAATACATTAGACTAGCTTCTGCCAGCGGTTTCACCCGCGTGGAAAGTGTGAAACATCCCAAGGGAACATACTCGTCTACCCGTGTACCAACTTTCATACAAATCCCTTCAGCCGTTGCGACGTGAAGAGGTAGCTACAGACAGAGTTTACGTTTTTTTGTCTTTCGCAATAATAATGTTACTATGGAAATATTAGAAAGTATGGATTAGGGTTTAAGGGGAAAAATGGCACATAGTTATTAGTGGCAGGAATTACCTACGCTCTATAAAAAGCGGAACTTTCTCTAAATGTCATAGTCACTGGCGGGTTCCTGAAAAAGAAAGGTAGACAACACTTCGAGGAAGTGCACATTAGATCATTGCAAGAATACTGATAACTTGACTAGTCACACGAACACTAAAATCACGAAAAAAAAGTTGGATGCCCCCCATATAGTTAAAGCATGGGTGCATAACTCGACTTAATGTACTGAACAGCTGATTTTCTTCGAGGTTGGTTCCATAGTAAAAGTGGTTTATAATGATGAGTGCAATGATCCTTGATAAAAATGCTTGGCTAAATGCCGGTCCTGCTCCACAGCCTCAGCCGCTTGGTTCCACTAGTTAGGTTTTATATTTGGAAGAGATGCTCACCCTCTTTTATGTCTAATAATAACAATATTAAAGACAGAAAAAGTTAAGTTTATTCCAAACATAATATTCTTATATTATGTTTGGAATAAACTTTTCTTTTTCTGTCTTTTCAGATTGATATTCATAGTTTTATATAATGTAGAAGCAATTTTTATTTCAAGTTCTGTAAATGTGAGAACCATGGACCATTATGTTAATAGATAGTTTTAATATTTGATACTATTAATTGTTTTTTTTTCTTTCTTTACATTGTTCTCATATATAGAAGCAACAAGGTTAATGTAACCAGGATTTTTGTAAACATATAATGATTTAAAAGAGTGTCCGTGGAGTTTCTTGCACGTTCTTCTCCATAAAGATCTACGCTTTCGAACGTGCAAAATATAGCTTCATGTTTTTTTTTTTAACGGACTGACTTTTACAATTCAAAAGAACCTGATAATGGTTTATTTGAAATAAATGCTTTGACTTTGACTTTGACCTTAAGAGGTATTGCGTTTATTCTGTAACACATTGAAGAATGTAATGTTGTAGAATATCTAAATTTAAACTAATATAATTAAAAGTAATTATTTATTTGTTTGTTAGGATTTGGCTCAAAAAATACTCAACCGATTTTTAAAACATAGGCTATATTTTATTTACGAAAAATATGGAGATCCCCACGAAAATTGCAATAGTAACCCAAAGTAGCAACATTTTGCCCAATAAATTTATTACTTGGCGTGCGCTGGAAAACTATTGATGATACCTACATAAAATTAACGTACTACATGATTAAAGTACTACATGATTAAAGTACTCATTTTTACCCGTAAAAAGTCCGCGAGGGTATATGTCTAACTATTATGCTTAAGACAAAGACCGACTTTTGCTCAAATTATTCAATCAAAACCCGGGTGGAACGGAAAAGTTGTGATTTTTTGGTATCGTGATATTAATCCTGGCATGTGAATTATGTATACTTTAAATTATTCAAATCGGACCTTTCGTTTAAAAGTTACGACGGGTATAAAATGCTCTAAGAAAGAAAAATGTTGCGGTTTGAGCGAACTGGGAGAATCTTAAAGCTTGGTCCGATGAAGTTGAAACACGGTATTAACCCTTAAACGGCCGAAAACAGTTGATTAAGTTTTGAGGAGAGGACATTATTGCTTGCTTCAATTTACGTGGAAATTGGTATTAACAAACTAAAAGTGGGATAAGTGAAATAGATCTAACAATTTTTGCATTATCAAACACGGAAGGGGTGAACGGGGTGAATGGTTGCGCTGATCCTGAGACCACAGAATCAGCAGCAGAAATGCTTAACCTTTAAAAGGTTAAGCAAGAGAGGGCGTTGAAGTTTGTGGAGTACCTACTAAATCCGCGCGGAAGAAGTCGCCGGCGAAGTGCTTGTTCCAGATAAGATAAAATAATGTACTAAATGTACAAAACAGAAAATTTTAATGAGTGGAAAGATGTTTATTTTCCAACACTTCATTTTGCACAGAGCAACACATTTTTAATTCTCATGTTCTAGTTTCCAGTAATAGAAATTACCAAGAAAATTGACGTTTATTTATCTTCTAGTGGGGGGGGGGGGGGGGGNNTGGGGGGGGGGGGGGGGGGGGGGGGGGCAGCTGCCTCTACGTCCATGTCTGTTATACACTTTGTATACCTTAGAGTCACTCAAAGGACTGTTTAGTTTTGATGAAATTTGGAATGCTACGAAAGTTCTAGTACTGAGAGGGAATTGCTTTGTTTACCTAGAACAGAAGTAAAGCTCGGCAGGTGATAAAGGAAGCAAATTGTTGCTGTAATTTAAACTTTATTGCATCTCGCAAGCAGAGAGCGGTTGAACTAAGTGTTAGGTTTCCAGTTAGTAATTTGTCTGTTCCCGACTGGCGACAAAATACTTGTCCCTTATTAGGTTTATAAGCGAAATGAGGGCGTTGTAAATGTACACATACAGTCGCGATGGTTTACAATCTGAACAGATCAGGTCTTTCCAAATTGGGATCCTCCATTAAAACGTTTCCATGTTTAGAACTTCTAAGACTGTCTTGCATCTAAACAGTCACGGAAACGGAAATGCATGGATGGCAATAAATAATAATTTGTAGCAAATATCCGCAGCCGTGAGTTGATCAGGTTTCCACGATGCCGCGCGCCGCCGCCGCCGCGGGCTGTATCGCGAGCAAATCACATTGGGGTGGCGCGATGGCGGCGACGGTGCGACGACGGAGTGGCTACGCGGCGTAAACGATGCGGGCGGGGGGAACGTGGGACAAATAAATATGTTTAGGGGCTGTTGACTTCAAAAAGTGACATTGCAATAGCGATACTTGATGATTGTCAAAAGTACAACATGTTTAAGAGATATCGCATGTGAGTAAATTTCATCTCATCATGTACTATCCCTTCAACGTTTTGGGTAATCGCTATCAATGGTGAATGTCACTTAATCCAAGTAATGTATGTGCCTCAGTTCTGGTTAACAATAATCACCCTATCACTGCTAAAGCTTTCTGGAAAATAACGCTATGTCCAACAAAAACTAAACATTTGAACCATTGCAAACGTCAAGTGGTCAATGCGATGAGCTGGTCCATCTTCCTAGAAGAACCCACAGGTGATCCTGTGCCTTGCACCAGCAACAGCAAGCTGCTAGCTCAAGTACTTTAATCGAGTTACCCCATCTGACTATCTCACTGAATTTGTAGGTTTACGTCGGGTCCCGATCCCAGTTGCTTACACAATGCTTATAATTCAATATTCTAATTGGGGTGTCTGAGGTCTTGTGTTGTTACTCGCTGTAAATCTGGAGATTAATTAATCTGCGTTTAAATAGCTCGCCTATAAACTAAAGCTCGCGACATGTAACATCGTTTAAGCGCAACATCCATCTTGAGGCATAAACCACGCGTATTAAGCGTACGGCGCGTGCTCGCGTAGTACACGCGTACGCCCAGCGTACGGTTCATTGCGTGCTCCGTAGTGCCGCGTATTTAGTGAGCCGTTCACTTTAGTGCGCGCTTTACCGAGCGGTTTATTGTTATGTCGCTATATTTTTGGCTTCATGTCTAATAATATAGTTAGCTGTTATTTTCTTTATTGGCTTATTTTGATGTGGGATGTATCTTGTTTTTATTCTCTGAACGGTAGTTTTGCGATGGGCTGCACTATGACTATATAAAACACTGTTCGTTGTTGCTGCAATTTAATTGCCAGAGTTAAACATGTTGATTATAATCTCACTGCCGTCTAAGAAAAGTGTCCAGTTTGGGAATTGAATCCAATACAGGGAACTTGACTTGTGACCTTCACTTTTGAAACAATTTCTCGTTGTGTTCGTGGACCCTAAATATAAATCATGTCGACACCAACACGCAATGTTAAATGATGTACGTCGATGTGTCACGAGTTCACGATTGTGATACGATACTAAATATTCCACGTTAATTCTTACAGGTTTCATGACTGAAACGGCTACAATTATTAATAAATCAGCTTTCGTTCACATTTAGAGTCACACAGCGAAGTAGAAGGAAAGCATAGACAACGAGAGAATGATTTTTGTTATTAAACTCAATGTTTCCCAGTAGGTACTTGTTTTCTTCTCATTTTGTATTTATATACATTACGCTTACTATTATGGAAATCGATGATAAAAATACCTTAGTACAAATATACAGTTATGCATGTTTATTTTTCAGTTTTTATTTATTTATGTGCAAACAATATACTTCAAAAATTAAAATTTCATACAGAGACAGAGCACAAAGGTACTGCTTATTTCATTAGAAATTTCTTTTAATAGACCTGCGACAGAAGTGGCAAGAGTGGCATAAGAAACGTAGACACAGTGTGTGAAGAGATAGAGAAGGAAACTTACAATAGACTATACTAACTTAACTAAAACATATTATTGTATATATCAAACTACAATAAGCATATAAACAAATATACACAAATACATTTAAATATGTTTATTCTGGTACTGGAGACTTATAGTTTTTTTAGTAGAAACCTGATACTAATTCTACTTGCAAGGGTCTAAGAAATGCCAGGGTTGCGGAATTTGTTCGAAAGAATCACCGCGGCCCTGGAACACTAAGGGCTTTAGAAGGAACACGGATGGGTTTTAGTCAGTAAGAGTCTGACACGCCCTTCCGCTCCACCCAGAGCGGAAGAAGTCATTTAATGATTTCCCATCCTTGAAAAAAAAGGGTCTAAGAAAAATAAAGGAAAATCAGAGTACCTACCTATGATTTTCCTATTTACCTGCCTAATCTTTGATACAAATAAGATGGAATGAAATGTGTAGAACTCAGGCCAGTGACCGAGAAACATTTCCAAATGCGAAGGTATTCCTTTAATATTTATGAAAGAAAATGTTAAACTCATTAACTATTTACAAGTAGCGAGTTACTGACAGGCGAGTAGAGCCACTCGAGATACACTTTAAATCATCAGGTTTAGTATCTAAAGTTTTGTTGTTTTGTCTTTTTAGTAGTAGTTATGGTTATTACTGTATTATGATTACAGAATACAAATGCTTTGCTTTGGATGGCCTTGTGTAGCCTGAACTTCGTAGTAATTCGGAAACACGGTCACCGAAGCGCGTACCTTTTCTGTTCTGACTGTACTTTGCTTTGTTAACATTAACAACACTTTTATCTCGCTCTTCAGCCTCACATCACATCCAAATAATCCTGTCTCCCGCGGCGTGCATATTAATGAGCCCTTCAGCCCGGCAGCCCGGCTGCCCGGCTGCTCGGCTCAAAGCGAGTGGACACACGCTCAGACGAACCACTCGTACATTATTGATCGCACTCGGCCTCGCCGCACCAAGGAGACACATTTTCGCAATCAAGTCTTTGACTTACAAGTCAGTTAATAAATACTCATGTAGTCGAAGAGACCGTTAGCTTTCATGTTCACTCATGAAAAGCTTTTCTTAGTAAACGCAGGGTAGATTTGCCTAATAGGTCCCGTAACTAAAAGTAAGTGTTATTAACGCCTTTGTTTATTTTTATGGCAATACACTTGTTCACGCAACAAGAAAATGTTAGTAATTCCGTCCTCTGCACACCGGTTTCCGATTTAAAAAGGTTGTCTTATTTTTATCGTAACTGGCTGAAATAATTTTCATTTGCGAAACATGAGTAAAGGTCAATGTAAATGGGATCTGAGACTACAAGTCGTCCGGTGGTCAGAGGTTGTAAACACTCGTGTATTTGGTCCGCTGGCAGGGGTCGTCGAGTAAAGCCGGGTGCATCTAATAAAGTGCCTCCTAATGAACGTGGCCACTGTCGTAATGAACCCGCCTCCTGCTCACGTACCCTCAGGAGAGTTCTATACAATGTGCTGTGCGATAAGGGAAGGTAGGTATTGCCTGGTTTTTTTATTAACATATACAACTATTAAATATTTGTCCCTTCATTATGCCGAGTTATACGAACAAAAATCTGAACAACTGCCTGGAAAAAAAGGATGGTGGTAAAACTCGAGCGAAAATTATTGATTGAAAATTACCCCTTTTTGCTGTCAAAACGTTTAGACCGTAAATTACTCACAGACACGGCTTGAAAAACCTTATCAAGTCTCTGATCAGTTAATTTGCTGTCAAATCTTATCTTATTCTGATCTTTTGTGATTAGTCGACTGAAATAAAACCTAGCAATCAAGTAAGCTCATTAACAGAGATATTAAAAATTAATAGAAACGAATATTTCGTCTGAATCCTCGGTTAATAGGATCTACTTACAATTACGTACTGAAGGTTGTGATCTACTTTCACGCGACACTGTGCGTCTAGCTTTAGATAAGGACGTTAGACTAGTCTGGAATTCCAGACCAAACTTCTTTTGTATAGCGTGGTGTAGCATTATGTGTGCTCAGGTTCTAAATACGACAAGTACTTACAAGCAGTAAACGAGACGATGCGGAATGTTGAAGTACGGTCAGTGACGTCACCAAGTCTCCTCGGAATCATGGCACAGAGGCTCGTAGGGATAACAGACATGTTTTCCTCCTTTTCCGAGTTATCTGCCTGTGACGAACGGATTTACGGAAGCTAAAGTATGTGAATAAAAAGGATAGCCACACTTAAGTAAGACGTGTTCCGTTGTCAATTAGATTGATAAAGGATAGACAGGAGACCGTACTTTCGACGAGTTTCTTTGATTTGAAGAGATTTACGTTACAAAGAAACCCAAACAGAGTGCCTTTACTTATTTAACTAAATGAAAGGAGTTAGTTATCTTACTAAATCCAGTAAATCGAGTACCTATTGCGATAACGCTAAGTCGCGGAAGACATGTTTATCTGAGCGGCGCCACGACACCACCTAACTGCTCTTCAAAAGGTTCAATAGTCCCAATATTGGCCGTGTATAACATTGGCCCAATGTTCGCGACGACCCCACTTGCCACTAGACATCATAATAAAGTCGTTCGACACCACAATTTCACAATGATGGCTTCCTCTCACTTGAGAACCTTCTGGAAAGGATCAATTGTGGAAATTAGGTACGAGCGAGAAACGATGCTGTAAAATGTTATTATATTCCTTAGATTGTCTGCGTGCGAAATTAAACAAGGAATAAAAGTTTTTTCATGGTTTCCTTTATGTTAGAAAATTTTGAATGAAAATTTCTTCCACTTTCAGCTTTAGACATAATTTCCAGCAAATTGCGTTATTAAGTCGATTCAGGAAGCTGAGCGAAGTTTACATCGAATGTGACTTGACTTATATTCATGTAGTAAGAACTTGTGAGTCGTGTGACATGGCTCGGACGTGTATTGAATCAGGGTAGTAACACCTCCTCGGGGGAATAGACAGAGTCATGCTTCGTCAACGTTAAAAGAGTGTCTATAGGAGCTTCTTGGACGTTCTTCTTCATATATACGTTTTGGAGCATGCAAATAGCTTTAACTATCTGAATAACTGACCAACTACTTGACAGTTCAAAAGCGCCAATGGTTTAGATGAAACCTGAAATAAATAGGTACTTTGAGTTTACGTTTGAGTTCTTACTTGATCATAACCCCCTACCAATTGCGAGTACATACTACGTATATACTACGAGTACCCATACCCATAAGGTCAGCGTATGCCCTTCTTGGACATGCCCTGCCGGCGTTTGCTTGTCCCTCATCTAGATTAATTTTCGCAAAAATAATGAAGTCATTGTTTTATGATCCGTATACTTCTCGTTCTACATCAAACGTATTGTTTGGAGACAAACAGAGCTTATTAAAATAATGTCCGGTCGTAATAAAGGCTGAGCGACGACTCCCCGATGCAGCTGCAGCCGGGAGGCGGCCATTGTTCGGCGCCCAACAATTTACTTCGCTATAGAACGGTTCTGGTCCGCGCTGCGCTGTAAACAACATAAAGTAATGCAACTCTATTGTGTACTCTTGGCTTGTAAATACAGCCTGAATTGTAAGTAACGCGCTGCTTGAGCCGACCTAGTTTACTTGAATGGTTGCTGTGGCCGGCAGGTCACCCGAGGGTCAACAGCGTCTTCGTCAAGTATTGAATGGCCTGTGGAACTGAAGGTAAACCCGGTCAAGCTTAAAAACAAACACAAAGACTCGTCTCCATCGTAGTCTGACATAGTTGTTAACTATACAATCGACAGAATACTGTATCCACTACCTATGCTGTGCTAGTACTCAGTTCTACTATGAATTAAGCAAGCGTAGTAAACCTTAATAACGTGACCGTATTTTGTTGTAACTTCAGCCCTGAATTCCCAATGTAACACAGCAATAAATATGAGCCTCTCTAATGAGACTTTACAATAAGTCCCTTAATTACCACAAATACTCGGAAGTACGGTCATGCGGTCGCGGACATGCTAATGTTTGACCTTTTATTCAATCGCGCTGTGTCCGGCGCCTGGCGCGCGGCGTCGTCGCCGTCGGTCACCCCTATCCGTATTGTATTTGCCTAACGCCACTCTCCGCTATTACAATTGAGAAAGTTTCTAATTCCATAGTTAATGTACACACTGAAACTTGCCAGACGGATGTGGGTCACTTCTGTGTTCAGAAATCAGAGGGCCTAGCACGAATGTTTTTGATGTATAGTAACGTAACGTAAACTGTTACTATATTATAATACTCGTTTCGCACATAATATTTATTTGAATTGAATACTATAAGCCAAAATAATATAGGGTTGTAGTTTTTTTTATATAAAAATTGTTTATTAGTTGCAACTAGGCCCAATCGTTTGTAACATGGTTCTTAAAAACTATTGTTAATAAACACAAACAAAAAGAAAATTGTAAGGTTAGGTTCTGACCAGCCCCTCCACAGCGTGCGACAACCAAGGTGCGTCGTACTTTTCATTTAAAGTTCACTTAGATACGTTAACGATACTGTAGCGTTACTGTTCGTCAAAACAATCGTGCGAGGCCCTCAGAATAGATTACAGGTTTGTGGAAGAAGTAAAATAAGATAAACAGCAGACATTGGGAAGAATAAGTTTTCAAAACCTACTAAGCCCCATTCAGCTTTCAGTCCTAAGCAGCGGCAGGTGTTGGAGACGGGACTTATCTTTCAGCGTGTGTATTTTTCCTTTTGAAATATTTTTTTTATTTTTCGGTGCGACCGGCCTCGCACAGTAATTGACATATTCAGTCCTGTATGAATTTAAATAAAAAGCCTTTTCTGCCCCGACACGACTCATACAGAAATAGGCCGTGTTCTTCCAGACAATTTGACACGTATTGCGTCGCTCACTTCTAGAACATTTACGAGTTCACTCAGTAGTCGTGCTCCATCGTAAACTTCATTTTATTTTTCCTAAATATATTAGCCTCACACACTTTGTAGGGTAAGTAGACACTATAAAAGATATAAATTCTTTATTCATTCGTTTTAAGGCATACCAATTTTGAATCTTTGTACGGAGGACTTTTATAGTCATTTGCCAGTTGTGGCAAAAGCCCTGTTATGGCAAAGCGAACCACTTCTAATTTTGTACCTGGTAGTATTTGAAATTTGAACATTAGCTTGAAATAATGAATCAAGTTATCGTGGGGTGGTTATTTTTGGCATAACGTAGCGCTAGTGTAACTCCATTCGTTTGACAAAGCGTCGATGTGCTACCGACATTGTCACTGTCAGGCGGTCAGCAGTGAACTTGGGACAAACTAGCGGGGAGGGACAACTTCGTCGATAAATTCCAATCTCGACTGACTTATCGAGGGAATTTCCGACGGCCAGTTACATTGATTGGAGGCGAGCGGGGGGGGGAGCTGGGGCGCGCAGGGGGGCGCAAACAAAACTAACGACGGAGAGTAGGTAGCTGCTGTAGAAGGTCCACTGGGTCTCTTGGTGAGTTTGTGGAGACCATCGCGCACGTAAAGACCTGGAAGAAAGAGCCTGTCCTTCATATCAATTTCCTAATATTTATTTTAAAATTCTTCCGTTACTGACTGATTGAGTGACTGACAGACACCGCACAGCCGAAACTACTGGTCGTAGAAAGCTGAAATTTGGCATGTAGGTTCCTTGGGGAGTGTAGGGGAGCTTTCCCGAAATTCCTACGGGAACGGGAAAAAACGTGAAGTCGCGGGCAAAAGCTAGTCATTGTATATTTGTAGTCAGTCAGTTAGCATAGTAAAGTCATGCGTCGACCAGATCTGTCCCAGTAGGAAGTGCGACTGCATTGCTTTATTCAACGCAGCAATGACGATGTAATTTCACAGTCGTGTGCCACAGGAGCAGGTCTTCTGGTCGTCGCTAGTCTGTGGTATGTGATTGAGCGATGCCTCCGTCACTCCGCGTATTGTCCGGCCGCGGTCGGTGGGCGCCCGCGCCGCGCGCCGCGCGCCGGGGCTCGAACGCGCACCTTTTGCTTTTGTTATGCTAAGCAGCAGATCTGTCCACCATTCACTTCCACGAGGGAATTCGAAATTCTCCCGCAGTATTTTATGTTCAACGGAATAGAAATATTCCCGTTTTTATGAAAAATGAAAAGGTCGACAAGACGTAATTGCGGAAGGGTTCCTGATGTAATCATGTTCGCAGGCGGCCGAACGTAGTTACGAGCTACGGGGATGCTTTAAACATAATAACGCTTTCATTTTCTCGGTAAATAATTCTTTTGTCCCTTTTCTTTTACTACTTTCATTAAGATTCAAGGAGATTCCGTCGCTTCGCTGACTGGAATCAAATTATAAACTTCGCAGCCATCAAACCTTCCACGAAACAAATAAAAACAAACTGTGCAGATTTAATTCCAAGATATCCGAACAGTAGGCTTGTAAAACTTGCTCCTGCAAATATCTAAAGGAAAAGCAAATCTTTTCACCG
>NDFZ01004990.1:110881-131709 GCA_002192655.3 Mamestra configurata
GGCACACTGCGATTAGTTGTTACAGGGAGTGGAGCTGTCGACGCACATAAAATCGTTTCCTTCATTTTTTTTTCAGTTAAGATTAAGAATCCAGCATTTCTGTAATCTTGGGTTTTGCGCTATGATCTTTTCAGTGGCACCTGAATGGAAGTGTACAAAAGGCTTCGTCTTGAATAATAATATCACACTACTTCAACATGTCCCTGCTCGTCCCACCTGCTCCCCGCACATGCGATATGCTGTAGCACTCATTAAGATAACTATAACATATCGTCAGCGCGCTTTGTCCAGTTAACTGTTAAAAGAGAACCCTCTCCTGTTGTTCAAACACAGATATTTGCGGTGTTTCGGTGGAAATTGCGGAATTATTTCAGTGGAATAGTAATAATTGCTGCAAACAGAGCCTCCGCGAAACGTTAACGATTATCAGAACGATAGGCTGTGTGGTCGCGTACCGACGAGTGACGAGCGGCGAGCGACGAATCTGGTCCACTCTGGGTAGTCAACTGATACTTTTCGGAAAACTCTTCAATTGAATGAATGAATCCCTGAAATAAAAACTTATAAAAAATAGCATTTTCTTTGGAAATGAAGCGACGTAAAGTTCAAGCTATGACAATTTCTTAATACATCTCTTGGTTATTGAGACAATTTACTCAAAATAAATGTATGGCACTTGACGTATAAATAACACAATACATCCTTGTTTTAAAATTAAACTCAATTGTCTCCGACAAGGCAATACTTGGATGGTTGGCTGCACATTTTTCGATGTACGCCTTGCTTAGGTATTGCTATTTGACTCAATGCGACTGGTTCTGGTCCATCAAATCATGCAAGATCTGTCACCACCAGATGTTTGTCACGTTTGCTTTCAAACGAAGAAAGCAGTAATTTTCATCCTGGTCGCATCAATCAAATAGTTAGCATTGCATACCGCCACCGAGCCACCACTGAGCTCTTGGATTTTAAATCGGCTCAAGCAAGCTCGGTAGTGATTGAATAAGAAGGCTAGCTATACGGATAACTAGATATGAATACAAACCTATTGTTTTATCTTCATACCAATAACAAGCCAGTTGATGTCAGGAAATACCACACAGCCAGTATAGCCTCCCACATTGTTTACAGAACCAAAAATAATCCGTGGAAGCGTCTTTATGTAGGAGGGTGCTCAATTATCCGTCCCCGGTGAGTCACCCCCGCTATTGTAATTTTCGCTGTAGGTGAAATTAATTCGTGATAAATTATTAACGATTTCCCTGAACAAATGTTATTGTTTGGAGCGTCATAGTACCGTGGACCGGTGGAAGGTATAATCACGGTTATACATAACGCGCTTGTCACAGTCGCTTTAAGGTCAGTTTGTAGCCAAAAGTGTTGCCATAGTAAAATTTCGCAGCCGCCAACTGCAGTAGCCAATCTGGAGATCTCTTAATCGATGCGGTCCAGAATGGCCGCTATAAAAATAATTTAACCTCACGCAGTGCCAGTGCGGAGTCTCTTCACAATCATACGTCACCTCGTTTGTTGCCCGTCGTGCAGAACCACCTGCGCTTTCCAGGATTTAAACGAAGCCATTACAAAGCTGTGCAGGTTGCTAAATACTGGTTGCACAAAATTTAATTTCAGGCAGTCGACATGACACATCACATTAAAGAATATTTAAGTTCCTTTTAACAAGAAGCTAGCCTATTGAGTGTTGAGATCGACTGGACTCAAACCTCAGCACTATAGTTACAACAATAACATAATAGTGGTAGGAAGTAGGCTCGTGAAGGACGGCGCGGCGGCGGCGGCAAGTTTCCGTCGCGTCGGCGTGTAAGACGCACGCCTCAGCGAGCACACTGTGAAGCCAGTTTGTGCCCTTAATTTCATATTTACAATGTGGGAATAAGCAGAAAATACTTTGTTTTCGACAAATAGAAAGCGACGAGGCCCATGACTATTTCGTTCTGAAACATTTCGAGTTTTAGTCGATTTTAGGGTTCCGTAGTCAACAAGGAACCCTTAGTTTCGCCATGCCCATCCGTCTGTCTGTCCGCGGTTTAGCAGCTGAGCACCAGCAGCTGAGAGACAACTATCACACGCTGATCCCGACCTTTTTTTTAGGATGAAAAATCATCAAATTCAACAACACACACATTCAATTGATTTGGTTCATCACTTCAGTCAGAACTCCTCCGCCACACAGGCTCAGGGACTATTTTTGTTTAGATATTAATTTACAATATTTCTGAGACCCGCAAACCGTAACACTCAACAACATGTTCGAGCACTCTCAGCCCCTCTGAAGCTTCAGCACCGTGAAGTAGCTTCACATCTCATAAACATGGCGGAGTCACCTCGCCGTCCTCGCTCTCCTCGCACTCTCATACAGCGGAGAGGATACAATTAGCAACTAATTAGCGTCTCAGGCGAGGCGGAGAGGTACTCACATTACTGCAGGGTTGAGTAGCAAAAGATTATATGGATAAGGATACAAATGATAACTCAATCTGTTTTGTTATCCTGCATGTAAAGCCTTCTTTTGACAAAAGCACGCTTTTTTTTTGCAAAAATAAACAATTTTATTCTTTGTTCCGTGACAATACTTGCTCGCGGCTTCTTCGCGTTGAGTTTTATTTCGCAAAAAAAGTAACCTGTAACCGTCTCCAGGGTCCATGTCTCTCTGTACCAGAACTTATCCCAACCGTGTCAGTGATCAGGGCGTCACAGCGTTACAAACAAGCAGACAAAGTCACTTTTGCATGAATAATTATTATGGTTACAATAGTTTATTATATAGGTTAGGTATTTAGGAAACCTTTGTCATTGTACTACATACCGACCAAGTGCGTGTCGGGTCATGCGCAGTGTAGAGACCCACATCTTTTTTTGCACATCACACTTTCTACCTTACATACCTCTAGAATGGTGTTTTTTGTTTGATTCTATGAATATCATTTGGCCGACTGTTACCCGCTAACTTGTGAAGCCGACTCAGCTGTGATAGTTTTCCTTTTAAAACCGTTATATATGCTACTACCATGAGTTTTCACTTCTTCAATAACAACCGTTTAGCTGGCAGAGGGAGGGACATTTGACTTTAACAAAAATCTTAATATTTCGCAAACGGATCCTTGGATGGAAAAATGATTTTCACACACCCCCAATATTTATAAACGATCTATCCAACGACCCCACACCATGGGATACACGACAAAATTATCGCCTCTTTACGTGTGCACAAAGTTAGTTAGTGTAGTGATACACTCTTTTTTTTTACATTTTGTTTTACCACTTTGCCGGTGTCATTTATATGTATTACGTAGATAACCCTTTCGCTAATGTTCGCAAGAGGATGTCTTCCGGCTGGTGATGAATTGCTTGTCAAACGGAAGGACAATGTTTCAGATCGATTGTATGCTCTGACACGGATCAACTTGATGCATACTTCAATAACGCCAGTAGTCCTCCCGTCTACAGCAACTATCAGAATTTTCCCTGTCAAGCGATTGTGAAGTTCTACATTGAACATAACTGGCGAAATTTAGCAGTAGGTACTTCTGGTTTAGATATATACCTTTGCATCACCATTCGGAATATACAGGCGAGATGAGGTCGACACAATCACTGAAGAAGAGTTTTGTATGATTAATGGCTTTTAACTAAATTATATCTTTTCAAAATACAAATATATTTATGTGGTGCTGAGTTGCACATCATGTTATTTATAGTATTTCTTTCACCATATACTGCTTTGCTGTACATACAAATATTGATAATACTAATAGTTTAGTAATAGTTATAGTTTTAATCTAGTCTTTTGATCGATTACAAGCTAATATCAAATAATTTAGGTTCAAATCCGCTTTGGACTCGGTTATTAATTACTGGTGTATAATGAGGTTGAGGGCGTTTAGCATTCGTCGTCGGCAGTGCGTGTAAGTGATCGGAAGACGCCGACCTGATAACGTTCAGATTTAATCTCCGTCGGCTTGTCACTGTGCCAACGGGAACAGAAGACCCACGAGGGACTTACAAAGACGTTATAGAAAGGTATTCGAGTGCAAGAGTTTGGTAGTAAACTTACTATATTTTAGTCTAGTGCCTGAAGTTAACCGAGTTTGAGAGTTTATAGTAGTCTAAGTGAAGACCACAGTCTTCAGCCATTATTCTGTTCCTCAAATATCATAGTGACAACATGAAATGTTCGTTGTATAAAGTTGAGCTGCTGTATCTCCCTATTCTATGGCGTGGTGGCGCGGGTCGCAGCCTAACTTATTAATATTAAAAGGCAACCAGTTTTATAGGCATAATGTCGGCGCAAAACGTTGATTATTTTAGAGCATGTCGACGCCATGTAACGGGGCCGCTGAACAGAGGCGCGATTACACCCCATCCCCCCGCCACCCCGGCCTACGGGTAATGTACTGAAAAAGCTGCCATAAATATACGGCATATTAAATGAGTTTTAAATAATGACGGTAGTCGGTATTTTTGGAACCCGTGACTTTCAATGTGGGAATAAAAGAAAAAAAAAAGAAAATTAGCTGAACAATTAGCGATATGTTCACCATGCTTACACAATATACTTAGTTTTCCAGACAAGCTCTTAAGAGGATATGTTAGGCTATTCTTGCGTATTACAGTGTGAGGCTCACATGTAGGATCGTTAGACGTCGCTTCAAGCCCGAGCCGAGCCAGTGGACTGTGGAAATTCTACACTTTGAGTATCCCTCGAACGAGACGATTTTCCTGAAATATGCAAAATTGTTTACCTTCCTTTTGTACGAGCCGCACTACTTTGCATAACCGTTTCACAGAGGCTGCACCGGACTATAGTAACGGTTATGTTACTGCCTACCCTCGCCTCGTAGCCTCGTGTCCTTGCAATGTCTTAACAAGAACTGAATTTATTGTAATTGGTTTTCGCAAAGAAAACAGAAACACTGATATCAAAACTATTTTCGTTTTTAGACGTTATTTGTTCGATACGAATGTTGTGATGGATATGAACATCATGGCTGAATGTGCCAGTCATCAATACTTGATGAATGTTTCCCCTCGTTCATTGGACCCACAGCCTCCCCTCTGCTCAAACACATCACGTCATCACGCCAAACAAAGCGTGCTCTCCGTGAGCCTCGCAGGCGAGCTCGGCGGGCGCGGCTAGCTCAAAGAACGCCAACTTTATAGCGCTATTAACATTTTGAGATAGCTTTCGACTTCAGTACACAGCACTTACCCGTATCTAAAGAGTTTTGGAGAAGACTGGGAATAAACAACTACAGAGGACACACATAAACTACGTACTACTTAGGTGTGTAATATTCTTAATGTTCATAATAATGTATTAGCCTTAAACCACTGAAAACCAACACGTCTTGTCAAATTTTAATACTCAGTCTCGAAGAAGCAGTGTTTTGTTGATGATGACGTGACACGTAGCCTACTTATTTAAACTGCTCAGGAGTTAAACGCACCTCGAATATCTCGTAAATCTTGTGATGTATATCCGTCCTAGGTACCTTCTGTACAGAATGTACTCCGTGTCCGTGTCGCTCCGTGCGCGAGGTGTCGTCTCGTGCTCGTAGGTGCCTCGTATCTCGTGTCTGCCGTGACGTACGCGCGCCAGGACCGCTGTTAAGCCAAGATGGATGGTAGGTGGCAGCCTGGCACCGTGGCCGCCTGACGCCTCCGTAACTTCGCGCGACATTTAGATTCGCCACACAAGTATATTGTTTTAAGGTAAGCCGACGTTTTCGCCTTAAGTGACTTCGTAAATTATTTATGTACGGAGAAGCTTGACGGGGCTCTCGAGGTAGGTGCGTGTGTGTGTGAGCGAGCCGGATTTTACTCAGTAAATGAAGGCTGTTATTACGATGTTTCATAATTTACATGTTAATGTCAAAAAGACGGAACTTTGTAATCAGGGTGAGTTGTAAAGGCGGAAAGTATTCGTGTCTTCCTTCCGTAGATAATTTTAGGTGAAATACGTAATAAGTTAATGCGTTGACATAATCTTTTGAACGTGTTCATGTTCAAGTTCGTTTAGGATTTGGTTCGTTACTCAACTTGGGGTTATCTCTATACATTTGAATATGTAGTTAGAGAATACCTAGATATTCCCTATCCATTTGCATTACATTTTAAGACATAATATAACATGGCATACTTTTGTTTATCCTGATTATATTTACGCAAAACATTATACACGCATAACACCTACACAAAATTATGTTTTTTATTTGTCCACAGAGGACCAATCAAATCAAAATCAAAAGTCATTTATTCAAATTAGGCTGAGTGCCAGCCTTTTGTGATCGTCAAAGTTCCACGTAAAGACAGTCCCCCAAAACGTTACCACTTCCTAGTGGGCTGGGAAGAAGAAATGACACAAACTCCTCAGTAACATATCTGTCTGTTGAGTTAGAAGAACTCGTATTATATAATAGTATGCAAAAAATTCTTACAAAAAAACAATACAAAAAAGGTAACACGTAAAGTCTAAAACTGAATTATTCGCTGGCACACTCCATTATGCTAGCATACTCAGACAAACTCAAGCATTAACACAATATTATATTAAAGTAAATATTCCTCCAGACATACAAGGCGTGCCACACGAAGGGGATGACTTTTAACCTAACCTGTCCGTGCCGGGGTGCCCCAAGTTCCGAGCTCGCTTCGCTCGCTCTTGTCCCTAAAAAAATACTTAAATTTGTTATTCTTTTTAATTTTTATGCATTAATACTATCATGTTAATAGTCATTACGCCTACTAACATTACGCGAATTAAAATTATTCTAAAACAAAGTAGCCTACAAGATAATGATGTCAAAATAAACTGTATACCAAAAACAATTATGGCAAAGTAAAATAAAAGTATTAAATATTATACCAAAATAGTTATACCAAAGTTTACCTAATAGGAAAAAAAAACATGAGGCGAAAAGAACGGATCCTACTTTAGAATTGTCTTTAATGGCGCCTATTTATAGTAACAACCAACTATACTCCTTAATAGTTAAATATCAGAACCTGAACCTTTAAATATAATAAGAAGCATAGCTGTTTTCAAGTTTGATACGAGTAGATATGGGTGCCACTATAATTCTACAAGCACTTGAGATATTTTTAGTTTCGCCTCTAAGATGACATAATATTGCTGGTTGCTTTTAGCTCTTGAGCTATTAGCTCAAGCTCCAATAATTACGCCAGCAAAGCGGCAAACTGCGGTTTAATATCAAGCGAAGAGTTCTAAAGTCTCCGAGAGTAGCGAGTTGACTTGTAAAGTAAAGTAAGGAAAGTGTGCCGGCAGGTGAGCGCGTGAGTTACAGCGAGAGTTACGGCCTGTGGCGCGGCGCTGATTTACTGCGCGCGGCGGAGCGCTGCTTGTGGCCCGGCGCACTCGCCGCCGTGCCCCCGCCACTACTTCCACCTACCTATACTGTTGAGATATTAAAACAGCAAATGTTTACGTGCTTCCTTCTAAATAATATACCCCCGTTTTCAAATCTCATAAACTTTTAACGTTTCCATGTATTTATATATTATAATTAGCCATATTCGTTAAAACAAATTATATTATTATTCTGTCACATGTTTTAGCCGATATTACTTACAATATTTTATATTATTGTAAATTTTTGCATGCCTTAAAGGCAGAATGTACACGGAACCCTAATAGTTGTACTTAACATTTATGTATACAATATTTGCAAATAAAGACATTATATTCTATTCTATCCTTCGCTCTCCATCTTCATTGGTCTGCTGAGCGTGAGGACTTGGCTTGTTCCCAAGGAAGAGCACTGATTTTCCAATGGGCTTATTTGGTACTTGCTCAGGAGTTATATCTGATTTTGGTTTGTTGGTTTGGTTGTTGGTTGTTGGTTGTTGGTTGTGGTGAAGCGACTCGTAGTTATTATTTTTTAGCGTTACACCTTTTGATAAGCGTCTTGAGAAATGACTTCAAGAGAAGCTGCTTGTCACTTTTATTTGGCATGTTTTAGGGTTCCGTACCTCAGTCGGAAACCTTATAGGATCACTTTGTTGTCTATCTGTCTGTCCGTCTGTCCGTCTGCCTTTTTTCTCAGAAACGCGTGCTGGAATCAAGCTGAAATTAATATCAAATACTCAAGTCTGCTACCCCTTGGAGCAATGAAAAAATCAAACTTTTAAAGTCAATGCAATCTAAATATAAGGCCGTTTATGCTCCGTTTATTTCGCATGTTTTGACGCGCACAAGGGAATCAAAACCTATAGGGTACCGATCTACTTCCCGTTGACCTAGAGTCATGAAATTTGGCAAGAAGATAGATCTTACAGTACATGTCAGGAAAAAGTCTGAAAATTGGGAATTTGTAGATTTATCATATAAAAATATTTTTTGCGCATTCAAACTTGTATTGTCGGTTGAAGAATTGACCGTGACGTACATTGATGTATGGGAGAACATTTTTTCAACAACAAAGTTAAGTTTGTCCTTCAATCTTCTATATTTTTGTCAAAGTAATGAGATTGCATTCATAGTATAGATATAAATTCCATAGGTAAGGTATACTCGAAAAAATCAAGACTTGATCGGAACCCTCGGTGCGCGAGTCTGAATCGCACTTGTCCGGTTTTATTTTTGTAATGAACTTCAAGAACAATCTAACAGGCCTAACTTCAGGACTTTGTAAAGTGTACTCCTCACAATCTACGCTCGCTTAAGCTTTGATCCACAGTTTACACACGAGGTGTTTGTGGTGTCTGTGGTGTATGGGACAAATGTGGCTCACGACGCACGAGGCGCGAGGCGCGCGTTACGTTCACGACTTCCTAACTTATATTAAATTCTGGTACTAGGTGTGTCAGATCTTATGTATAACGTGAGTTCTGCCGAGGATCACCTAGAAACTGACACAAAACAGACTTTCTACATAACTGCACATTTCCGATTTATAGAAGATTCCATTGAGTACAAAGCCCTAACTGCGGCCAAAAAGCTGGGCATCTTATTATATAGCTTTATACTTCGATTAAAGTTAATGAAATTTAAAAATTCAAAATGAAATGTTAATACCACGTATAAAAAGTTTACCCATTCAAAATGGTGCAATTGATTTAAAAAAAATAAAAACGAAAGTTGCAATAATTCAAATAGTAAATACTTAGTGGTCTATAGAATATCTTAGTTTACCAAAGCTAAGGTAAACTTTTATTATTTTATAGACATAAGAAAACTGAAAAAAACAAGGCCAAGTGCGTGTCGGGCCACGCGCAGTGTAGGCTCCCGAAGGTTTCTTTCTCTAAACTATGTCAGAAAATAAATATATTCGCTTGAAATAGTGGCCAAAATAAGTAGTTTTATCAGATAAAAAAGTCATTTTGTCGGAGGTTTTTAAAAAAAATATTTATGCTTTTTAAACTTTATACAGATTGTACTTCGGGGAGAGTATCCAGGAACTCCACGATCTCATCCCACCGGCCCCCTTCTACCATTGGATATCTAGACGCACTGCAAGTTACCATCCCAACCTTGTTGCTATTCCACCAATTCGCACTAAACGTTTCCAAACGTCTTTTATAATGCGCACAGCAAAGGAGTATAACTCTCTGCCTGCGTCTGTGTTTCCGAACGCATACAATCCTAATCTCTTCAAAATTAGAGTGAACAGGCTTCTTCTGGCTTTGTTTCTGTCATCTCTGAGTCAAGAGCAACCCAACTCAAAAAAAAAAAAATAGGACGTTACATACTCACACTTGTTATGCAGAAGTATATATTTGGTAAATAGGTGGAATACACAAAAGTTATGTTTTCACGTCTTTTGTAGGCAATAGAGGAATGCGGAGGGGATGATTTATTTCACAAACAAAACGTTGGAAGTTGGAACCGTGCCGTATTTGATTTTTTATTACACACTTTTTTGTGGAAGTTTTTCGTCAATATACATAACTCTTTTGTACGTACATGACATACATACGTACATATGCAAACAAAAGAAGTACGTACATATATCCACCGTTTTGTTTTAATATAACAGCATGTACAAAGTAAGCCTCTGACAAATAAAACCACTCGTACAAACACCATTTGATACCGGTCCCGAGTGGTGCGCAGAGAGTCACAAAGCTCCGGCACCGGTATCGGGCCGGTCTCGGTACCGGCGCGTATCGAATTCATCGGGAATGCATTGCGGAACATCCCGCCACACTTTTTGCCCTATAATTGAATTCTACACAAAGGTTTGTCGTTTGCGCGCGTAAATCTTCCACTGGCATGTTTTGTGTGTGTTTATATGTATGTATGTGCGACGTGTGTTGTGTACCTATCGGTGTCACGTCCTTTGCCTGTGTGCACTGTAATACCTGGACTAGTGACTAATGGCTTAGCGGTTTTCGTTTCAGATCTGCAGAAGCGAATAGATTGCAGCATGACGCCGACGTGCCATCCACATAGTTGTTTTATTAATGTTCGCTCGTCATGCACGTCTGGGTGTTGCATTTGAATTTAAATATATTCTTTACATTAACTCTGGCGATAAAATTTAATTCCAATCTCGTTGCAAGTTTTACGTTACCAAGTTTGTCACGTATGAGTTCGAGCCAAGTTTGTGAACTGCATAAAGTAGAAGTTTCCAGAGATTGTTAGAACATAACGCCTGGAGCCTCTTTATCTTACAAAGCAGAGTTAGTCGCTTATCTGTGCGCTGCGATGGTCGGTGTAAATCGTAAAAAGCCATTAGTTAGTGATCAGACGCGCACTAAGCTAGTAATCCAGCGCTCGGGAACTACTCACTAAGTGCGCAAGTACGCGCACGGAACATAAGCAGAAGGTCTACGGCAAACAATTATATTATCAGATCTCAAAACGGATAATTTAGAAGAACCTATGTTCCTACGACGATTTTGGAACTCCTTTATCGCAAACAGAGGTACAAATATCTCAAGCTAAGTATGCGTTTCAGAATATCAGCAACATAAAGTTAGAAGCTTTCCACATAACCTCTGTGCGACAGTCTGCGCCGCCGGCGCCGGCAGCGCAACATTTACAAACACGAAGTGTACCGAAGCGGATATCTTTCCTGGGTCAACTGTATCTCTTTACGTGCGCTGCATTTAGAGATTGTATGGCCTCCAGTCAGTATAGATGCTGCACATTATGAACTCTTAAGGTTCTGTTGGAAAGCCTGTAAGGAGTGGGCCTTCTGTTTAGTGTTTCAGTGTCCGCCATCAGACGAGTTTGTTCTGGGGTTACGTACGACCCCCGCGGGGATCACGGTGCTGTACGTAGTGAACACTGCCGAAATACTGTCACACTAACTGTATTATACAAATGATGACATTCATTCGGAGCTGCTTTCGCTGGGAATGCTTTCAAATAGCTTTCCATTTTTAATAAAGATTGTATAGTGGTGAAGTCTAAATTAATGACAATTTAAGAGTATTTACTCCTCGCGGAGCTTTCACAAACTGGGAAATTCTTATTATTGAACCGACTTTAATAAAAATGAATTTATACCACTACATATAACACTGTAAAAATTTAATTTAAAATAACCCCGACAAAAAAACTTAAAAAGTGGTGGCAGCTATCTTGGATTTGAAATTTATCATAGTGTATAGTATTCTACTAGTCAATCCCTTTCATTTGATACCCATATTTAGGAAGTTGTGAAAAAAATATGTAATCCGCCATTTTGTAGCAGCGGCCATCTTGGACCGATTTTCATCAAACATAGCTGAGAACACACAATCAAAATTGGTTCATCCGTTCGAGAGCTACGATGCCACAGACAGACACACACACACACACACAGACACGTCAAACTTATAACGCCCCATCGTTTTTGCATGGGGTTAAAAAGAGTTTCAAGAGAAGAAAGCGATTTTTACTTTCTATAGTTAACGTTTAATCTGCTGCCCCAATAGGCATCGTAGAGACGTAATGTTGAACTTACTCCAATTTAACGTTAAAATGATAACGTTGGATTTTATAGCTCGATTCGTGAAGGAAGCAGTTCGATCGCCATTTTATTGAGCAGGCTTCAATATCCGGTTTGTATGCCGCTCAATAAAAATTTTGACTTTATGGTGTAAATTGGTCAGAGTAAATAATTTTTGTTAATATAACGCGCCTAAATATTAAAAACATTTCTTGTGGCTAGATCTTTTCGAAACCCTCTTAAAACGTGTATTATCACTGTGATCATTTTGAAACAGTCCTTCAAACCCTTAACGCCGTGGACGAGTTCCGCTCTCCTTTCCCGTGAAAGTTATAATGGCGTCTTCGAGGGTCCCTGTGCGCGGGGCCCAGGTGCGGGGCCCAGGCGCGGGGCCCAGCCACGCGTGCACTAATATCTTGTTAATTGCCCACAAACTGGCGGACCCCGATCACGATAATATGGCCGCCATTGTGCGATATTACATCATATCACGCGCGGGATGGATGGGCTCGTAAACAACACGCTTATGACCGGCATCGAACTATATGACTCGAGGAGAAAGTGTTGATGGTGACTCTAGTGTTAATACGCTCGTTTATGGTCTCTAAGATTGACTTGTCTAATGCCTATTGCTCATAGTCGAGAGTTGGCTCGAGACGGCTGACCGTGCAGTGTCGGTTAAAGAATGATTGGGTTTTCCCATCAAGAATGTCTTACCTACTCGTACCGTTATCTACCTTAGCAAATAAATAAAATTGATGTGTTAGTTTATAATATCAAAATAACAGCATTTGAAAATATTATGAACGATACTTGTAGGTACCTATTATGAACGATAATTTTAAAATTTTTGTCTGTCTGTCGGTCTGTCTATGTGTCTGTTTGATTGTTCCAGTTAAACTCTGAAACGATTTTGACGGGACGGGCAGATAGTTGAAATTATAAGGAGTATTTTAAGCTACTTATATTTTAGAAAAGGCATTGGCGTTCTGTGCAAAATAAAAGCGTGTTAAACACCCATGAACAACTTGTCACGCGGGCGACGCCTAAGCAAAAGCTAGTATATTTACTTCTCTGCCGAGCCTTGAGAGGCGTTATGTTGTAGAGTGCAAGTTGAGACTGTAAATACTGGGTGTTCCACCTTGAATATCTAGTCAGTGCCGTCAGTTGTGTAAGTGACAGCTGCCCGGCAGCGCCCAGAGCCGCTCGCAAACTGTCTGTAGCTCTCCGTATACTAACCAACACTAACTGAGTTACTAGGAAGACAGCCTTTTGGATTTAGTAAATATTAATTACAATTCAGGCCGTTGCTAAAAAGGTACTACACATATAATGACTGTTCAGTTACAATAATTTAGTGACGCAAAATATAACCTTTTTGTAACTAACAAAAAGGTCTCTCAAATAATATGACACTGACTATAAACACTAGTTACTCAGCACTATGCATCACCTAACCCTCTCAGTGCGAGTGCGTGAATTAGTGTCTATTTCATTTTTCATTCGCTGTGGGCCGGTTCGTCCCGCACCCGGCACTCGGCTCGCGCTGGTTACGTCGCCGTTTGTCATCTGAATAATTCACAATGTGTCAGATAGCCGCGTTTTTGTCGTATACGACGTGCATTTTATGAGCGCTACATTCGGCTCAGTTCGGCTTTACTCGGATGTGCTCGTTTTTAATGTGTTTCCGATATGTCATTGAATGATGGCGAAGTATTCTGTTTGCGTAATGTTTGTTTCCTATTGAAGCGATTGTCCGAAAATATGTATTGATGTTCTCGGTTAAATATAGGTCACGGTAACACCACAGGGTTCGGGACTGCGAAGCTCATAATAACCAGGAAAACATCTCCCAGAAACGTTCTGAAACTCTGTTTTCAATGATGCACTCCTATTATTGTTTACTCTTGTATGATGAAGTAATTTTTGCTTCTCATAAATGATCAGCTGCAGGAACAATACCATCCATTCCCTTAGCGATAATTACTATCGGCACGGAGTGCTAACGTGCGCGTTAACGTTACCTCATCGCCGTGCGCCGCGGGGACTGCTCCACAGAACTTTATGTGCCGTTCATTTTATATCGTGACTCGCGCTTTGCTGATAGTTTGCTCGGAAATACGTCACATGCCACTGATGTGCTCCGACAGTTGGACGCGAAATACATTCTGCAACGTATGTGAGTTTCGCTTGAAAACATTTTTATTTTTCCATTTAAATTTAGGTTTTTCAAGGGAAACCAAACAGTTCAAAGCCTCTTAAAATAAATGGTTCTGTAAACTACTTTTTCTATTATTAGTTTCTTTGCAACATAAATAAGCTTCTGTAATTAAAATAAGGACTAAGTAAGAAAACGGCGCAGTGAGCCAACTAATTGGAAGCGCTAAGTCCGCGCCGATGATTAGTTAGAGTTTTCGCATCGCCGCTCTTCCGCTAACGATAACAGCGGACTGTGACGCGGTCCTCAAAGAACAGGACCACTCAGCAGATAGTGTAGAAGGCTCATGCTCAATAGAATAGGTTTTAAATTATCTCGTATTAAACCTTTTTTGACGGCACGGTTGGCGCGGTGGTTGTGCGATTGGCTGCTGCGCTGCGTGTCGCGCACGAAACAAATATTTGTACTATGGCCTACAGATAGTTATTCTAGGTCTGGCTGTTAGTGTATCTCAGTTTATATGTTTATAAACGTACCCACGATACAGAAGAAATTCCTAGAGTGGGGCAACGTTAAAAAAAAATGAATTGTTTCAAGCCTGTTAAAGTAACAGATGTTTTCAGCATCTCAATACCAGAAATTGACATGAGAAAGAGACAACCTGACGACTTAGTTTCTTTCATACATTTTCTGCTATAATAAACAGCACCTACCGCAAAAATGTGACATTAATGACATTTTTTGACTAAATACGTATATTATCGTGCTGTCAGTTTTTTTTTAAATATGGCCCTATTTAATAAAACTGACAACGCGATAATATTTTTCTAATAAATGTCATTTTTGACAATATTTTACGACAACTGCTGCAGGAGTAGTATTACTACTAGACATTGGCCTCTTCTATAGCATGCCAAGCAGACCACGTGCCGAGGTATCAGCCTCACTTCTATAGAACCTTACACGTAGTGTTACTACCGCGCGTGTAAAAGTGATGTAGTGCGTCCGTGCGCCTCTTGCTCGCTCACGACTACGAGCGTGCTCGAGTCGCGAGCACATTGCAGGGAACACTATCCGATATGAGCATTATATGTTGAGTTATGCTCGCAAATTGTTTCGTGAACACTCACGATATTAAGAGCCGACGGAACTTGTGTGACCGCGTGGTGCAGTGGGGGGGGGAGCACTTATAGTGTTTTGTCACTGGTCATGTTTCGCTTTCAAACTTGTCTAGGTATCAGTAATAGCGGTTCTAAACGTTGATATTTGACGAGCAAGTATCATCTAACTCAATTTAGCGTGAATTTTGCTCGTCATACATTATGTCCGATTCGAGTAGTAAGTACTAAGTTACAGGCTATACGTGCGTCTTACTCGAATGGACGTGAAAAGGTCTAATGTGCGTGTAGACTTAAAATTAGCCTGTGTTTACTTGTGAGCTGGTAATTAGGTATCCCTCTCTTTTCAGATAAACTAAATATGTTTGATTATCGCACGAAGGGATACATCCTCTTAACGTTACTTCCGTTAACGCTTAAAGAAAACCTTACTTGGTTCTCAAAAGTCCACCTAGCATTCGCCAACTAAGGCAGTGAGGCAGTCATTACTAAGTTATTTTCTGTTAGCCTCGCGCCGCCGCCGCCGCCGCTGTGAGCGGATTTGCTTTTAAATTCTAATTGCGGTGGAATAGGGGGAGTTATAAAAACATGCACTGGAGGGCTTTGAGAGAGTCGCCGTCAAAGGCGAGGAGTGGCAGCGGCGGGCGAGGCAGTGCAGCTGTTTACATTAGGCGTTGTGTCTCTCCAGCGATATCAGCAAGGGAGGGTTAGATATGCCGCTTTCTGTATCAGTGGTTTGAAAGCAGATGTGTTGCGGATCCCATCTGAAATAAATTGTAGTTCGAGGACTTGAGAAGCTTGCGAAGTATCCTCGACTGTCATAATTAGTAAACTTGTGCAAACATCACATGCAAGTCGAGTAGCTCGAACGTGTGATGTACGCATGTATGTATTAACTCGGCGTTTAGTTTGAAGTCAGAGTAGAATATTGTGGTACAGGGGGAATATTTAGTGCACCATTAACTGACTCACCGTACACCGGCAATGGCGTATAACCTAATGATAGCTATTGTAGGTAAATGTTACTACAACCATAGTTCAGTATCACTTAACAAATATGTACAACTATACCGACAGAATGTCTCCATTCAAAGATCGTTGGATCAATAACAATAAACCTTTGCGATATGTGTGTAATGTGTGTCGTATGTACCTACCTACACGGTACTGAGAGAGGGAACTTTCATCGAATCCATTTTTTCGCCGTGTAAGCGTTTCTCAGCCTCAGCGTCTCTTCAGTTGGCAGTTGACGCGGTGTGTGTGCAGGTTTGTTTGCAGGTTTGCCAAATAGCACGTTGGACAAGTTTTATCTTAATTGTGGAGTCTGGAATATGCATACTTTTTAGAAGCACGATAGTATGCAATATACTGCGTATGAAATAACATATACGATTGAGTATTAGGTAAGTACATTATTATATTCCCGCAGGGTTCTCGCTTGTTATGTTCAAGGCCCATATAATCGGGCAGTACCTAGTCGATTTCATCTACGGTACCTAAACACAATTTGTTGCCGTATATATGTACATAATTTGTTGTACCTACATTAGCACAAAGCTCAACAAAGAAGTGTAACATGTAGTCGAGCCCCGTCAGCCTCCGTCCTAACAGCACGTGTCACTGATAGCCCTGTGGTTTAATTATAATTTTGATCGAAATCTATTAATGCGGGACAGAGGGCGGCCGGCAGCCAGGCAGTCGCTTATCGCGCCCACGCTACAAGTAAATGTCAAGTGCGAGAAGTAGGTCGCCGCGGTCGCCGCGGGCGCCAGGTTCGCCGGCCTAGAGAGCGAGATAAATAATATTACCAGGTGCCGAAGGAAAGCGCTAAGTTTACGTAAAAAATATTAGCAGTAACATTAAAATTACTGCTTCTTTTCCACGCCTATTCGATTTCCGAACGGATTTAATTATACGTATTTTGTACGGCTTTACAAATCACGTAGTTGATCCGTAACCCGTGTAGGATGCGTCGTGCGTCGGATGTTGGGGTGATTCAGTGTAATCGCACTCACGACATGCTGATTTATGTAATCATTTCATAATCTGAGCTTTCACACCAGTCTCTAACAGAAAGCTAAATTACTTCCTATTCACATATGATGCTTTTATGCCAGAAAAATGTACATATCCTGGGAAATTATGAAAAACATGGCGCTGAAAGCGCAGGGCACAACTAGTGTTACTCATATTGCTTGTAATATGTCTAGCTGAACTACATTTAGCAAGCTGTAGGTTCCTTACAACCTCTTTATTGTCACACTGAATGTAATATTATACAAAGTCCGCCCAGCCTAACACGACAAGTGCACAACACACACAACGCTACGCTCCAAGCATCGCGCGCCAATAACTACCATCTGTAAGTGTATCTGGGTCAGTCTTTATTTCGTCTTCGAGTTACGACGCCGCCGCCGCGCGCCGCAATATCGGCACATCGTAACGGCTGGCGGCGCCGCCTATTACACCATGTACCATAAGACCATAACCCCTCGGCCACGAACTCCACGCTCGAGCTACACGCATCTTGGGACAGCCATAACGAGAAAATAAATGCAAGAAGTGCCATGATTCTTAACGACGCACCTTGCGGACCGATAGCTCGGCATACCATTGACTTCGCGCGTTTTTCTGGCGCCACAGTTCTGTCCAACATAGGCCCGACTAAAGCGATGCGGACTTGCCACGCGGTCGGCTATCTTTAAGGGCGGGCATTTAAAAAATGCAGTGTTTCTTGTGTGGTGATCGCTTATAGGTAAGAACACCTTGGAACGGTTCAATCTTATTATTTAAATCTATGTGTACTACGTTAACAGCGACAACAAGTTCAGGGCGGACGTGACGCTAGCTCGGTCTGACTAGTCGCTGTCACTACTGATGAGTTGTTGCATGATAAAGCCGCGCGTGTCGCCCGAGGTGGTGCACGCACGCTAACTCCGGCTCGATACAGCACCGTTTGTCTGCGAGAACAGATCAGTTGCAAGTTCTCACAGCCTCTGTTTGTTTGTTACGTTCGCAAAAATCATATCCGCCATTGTATTTACATGATAATAGACGATACGTTAAGCCTCACGCCATGTCAGACATAGCTCGCATGTTATAATATTCTATCCAGTTTGTTCTCAATTGTCTTATCGCATAAACATTTCCGGAGACCTTTCTGCAGATTAGATTTGCCGCGAGGAGTGTCATCTTGGCACCGAAATACAAAACAAATCTTAAGTGTAAAGAATAAATAGTTGGACTTGTGTTTAGACGATGCTTTATATTAGTAGTTACTAGTCGTATTAATAGAAACGTCACAATTACATAATACAGTTTTTTTTACAATAATACGTTTAGTGACAGTTCAATAAATATAACTTATTTATACCTACTAGAAGTAAGCTTCGCTCGCGTCAAAGTCGTAAATTATTCCAAGGGAACGAACTAACAACATGAAAGTAAGCACCCGGTCTTTTGATTCTGTCAACATCTCACTTTAAACCTCCGCTCGATTCTATAAACATGCCGAAGTGAAGGCTTGCAATTCATATAATCAAGATGTCACGTGATCACGAAGTGAGCTGTCATTCCATCTTGATTAAATGGATTGACAGTTCACCTCGTGATCACTTCACCCGGCTTAATGTTAGGTGGAGTGAGCATGAAGTGAACCATTTTCCATCTTGTTTGTATAGAGACAGCTCGCTTCATGTTCACTACTTCTAACTTCGCGCGGTCTGCTGGTCTTCTTTTTTTCGACTTGTCCACTCAAAGTTCAACACGCTAGGACTGGTTACTGCTTAACCGGACTATCCTGTGGTGACCTCATTTAAATTTAAGGCCGGAGCCAGGGCTTAATACAAATCCGCTCAGCCGTTAAGTGCGTTTACTGCTCACGGTGTTTCACACAAGTTTTCAAGTCCTTATTCTTGGAAATAAATGTACCGATTTTAATGTAACATGGTATGCAATGCATACGCAAGATACGAAGGTCTAAAAAAGTTAGTTATGAACTTTTTCGAAAAAAGTTCAGGACGGCTGAGAGAATGATTTTTCCCTTCTATAGAAAACTTAAATAGTTAAAATGGAAAATAAGTTAACAGTTAGTAGAAGACTAACAAATCGCGCAGGCATTTCAACTTTATAGAATCACTTTATTATTTCTGCTTCCATGGCGTTCTGGGCATCCTGGGCTCGATTCCCCGGGTCAGGCAGGTTTTTTCCAGTATTACATCCTAAAGTGCTGGACTCCGCAGTGGATGGGTGTAGGATGGTGAGATCGCACTCTTACGAAGTCCTGTACATACTTTTTCCAAAACAGGCGTGATATTTTTTAATAAAACTTTATGTACAGCAGTGGGACATTGGCGGACTTAATGCAACCAGTAGATATCTATCAGTCAACCTTTGGGTTAAGAAGACTACATGTATTTACGTACTATCTACCTTTGTAACGTCTCACAGGGTGTATGTATCAGCAGGCTGTGAGCTATTTATCCGCCGTTATCTCATATCTAATTTACTGTAACTCGGAGCCGGTAATCCCGGAAGCCGCGCGAGACTCAGCAGCTCGTAAGCTGTTCCACGGGGAACTGGCTTTACTTAGCTGTGCAAGGACACAAAGGTACAACAGTAATGGAACTTATCGGTAAAGACTATTAAGTATAAGAAAGGTATTCGTAATTCCGGTACCTACCCTTTTAAGTAGGCGTGTTAGTATCATTAGTTCCCTAAGGATTAAATAAAGACTTATGTTGTAATGCGCTTAATTCAGAGTTAGCGACTGCCGTTCATCCTGTAACAAAATGTCCGCTTCCGAATACCTCTCGTTTGGTGTCTATAAATTATGACAAAAGATAGTTTCTTATGACTCTGATAAAGGTATAGTAATATCATCATTAAAAACTAAAACTTTGTTATTTGGCATCAAATTTGAACTCTCACATACATCTGTTTAGTAAAAATCTCCACATGGACAGCATTCAGTGAATGTGTTCACATTTCACAAGTGATATCAGCGTCCGGCACACAGCCACACACAGCGGCACTAGTATGCTTTGACAGCTCCAACAACTTTAACTTCAATTGTATTGAAATAGAAAGCGCGGCGTCGTCTTCACTCGCAAGTTGCTCGTATTGCTAAACTTGCGCCAACAAGCTGAGATTCAGTACAGGAATGCTACTATTGCGCGGACAGAGTCAGGTTCCCAGAGAGATGGCATGTGACAGGGTACTGTGTAAAGGTTAATTTACACATATCCAGGAGTTCCAGGACGTTTTCCGTCCGGAGCACAAAAAAATCTCGTTTCACTGTGTGCCCGGCACGTGTCACATAACGTTGTGACTGGCCACGGCCCGTACACGGCCCTGATATGTGTGGACCATCCTTAAAGATTTCACTCACTAATGTTATGTCAGAGGAAGCGGATTTTAATGTGCATTACCATAAACTGAGCGTCCTCAAGTCCCTTAGGTCGTTGTCGCTCGAAGCCCTTCGGCGCTCGGCCAAGTTCGGCGAGTTTTTGCAAATTCTCGAACACGTCGCTCAGTTTTATAATGTGTCGGAATAATTCATAGTGCGCCGGGCGAGGCGCATGAATATGTAACGTGGTTGGTCCACCTGCCCCCCCCTCGCCCCCACCCGCACCC
>NDFZ01004990.1:137494-151012 GCA_002192655.3 Mamestra configurata
CGAGCAATCAGTTTGTATCCGCTCTACTTTATATCCGCCGCTTCAGCCGATTTATGATCCACTATTTAGTTTTTATGTACCAATGAGAGAAGTGTACCGTTGTCTGACGAAACTAATCGATTGCCGAGTTCGAAGTAGCACAAAGAAATATTGATCAACGTATCATTCACATACGAGACTCCAAAAGACCGACAAATTGCCTATATATCATGACAAAAAGGTAATGCAACTAAATAAACTATCTCATTGATTCAATCTCTAAATATCTTACTCAACAAGCTAGAAGTCCTTGGAATCAGAGGTACTCATTAAACGTTTTCAAAAGACACCCTGGAGCCGCCCGGCTTCAAGGTTTTCGGATTGGTAACTTTATTAGTGAAGACCTTCCAGTTACGTACGGCGTTCCTCAAGGTGGTATCCTGGGACTCACAAGTCTCAAGCTTCTCCATGGCAAAATAAAATCTTTTTGCAGATGATACTGCTCTCGTGTTCTCTGCCGATACCTGGGAAGAGATCCTCGATGCTGCTCAATCTGGTTACGATTCTGTGGTCAAACACAGATGTTAATCAGGATCGTCATAAAACTGTACCACAGGGGTGTGTCTCTAAAGTAAACTGGCAAAATACGTTGGCATTACAGTAGACAACAACCTCAACTTTAAATACCACATTAAGACCCTCTGTGGTAGGATCAGGAAACTTATTTTGGTCTTTAAGACTCTCCAACACGTCGCCGAACCCTCTGTACTAAAGGGAATATATTTTGCTTTCTGCCAGTCCCTCATAACTTACTGCATAACAACATGGGGGATCCCCTAAATCCACTTTAAAACCCGTTGAAGTTGCTCAGCGAGCCATACTTTAGTTTGGCACCCTCAAAACACGTCTGTATTCCACCTCCCGGCTTTATGAGTTCTGTGGGGTGTTAACCGTAAAGCAGCTCCATTTCTTGAACCAAATAGTAACGCAACATAAGAAACTGAACTACGACCCTCTCACTTTGAATAGACGTACAAAACATTTAGTTTGCCAAATTGAGTCTTTTAAAACCAAATTCAGCAATCGATTTGCTCCATTTATTGGCCCCTACATCTACAACAAGCTAGTTAAAATTCTCAACGTTTACCCGTTGACTCAAAAATCCTGCAAAATTAAAGTAAGTGATTACCTTCAGAGACATAAAACGACTGAAAAGTTGCTTCAGGTACCTGCATAAATAATAAGTACTCATTTAAATATTTATTTATCTATTCTGTTATTTATTTCGTTATTTATTGTAAAACTTAATAAACAACCACAGGTTCCAATTTTCCATAATCTCAACCACCCTCTCACTTTTACATATCACACACACCTCCATCTCACCAAGAAAGGGTGAATGTGTGCTCACACACCTGTTTTTTTTAAGGATGGGAAATCATCAAATGACTTCTTCCGCTCTGGGTGGAGCCCATCCGTGTTTCTTCTAAAGTCCTCTGCGTTCCAGGGCCGCGGTGACTCTTTCGAACAAATTCCGCAACCCTGGCAGAAGACTAAGACCAAGGTCTTACAGCACAAATTATGGAAAAAGTCTTTAAGTTGATAATTTGTAGTTTTAACACATTTTTTTTTGTGATTTTGGGATTGCAAACTACAATTAACAGTTGAAGAAATTACCATCACCGTAATTTTTTTTTACTACACAGTTAAGTTTGTTTAAATTACCTGCATAGGTTTTGATTTACTTGCAAGTACCAAAATATGTCACAAAAAATTATGCATAAATAGCCGATTCTTTATTTATTTATATTTTTTTATTGCGTTTACTTAGAAGCTTGATATTTTAGAGTTACAAGGTATTTGATAATAATTTCAACATGTTACCTCCCCGGGTTCCTGAGAAAAAGGGTCGTGACAGACTGACAGACGGACAACGAAGTGATCCTATAAGGGTTCCGTTTTTTCCTTTTGTGGTACGAAACACTAAAAAGAAGGGTATTATGAGTTTGATGTGTGCATCTGCGTATTTCGGTATCTGTTTGCCTGTCTATGGCATCGTAGCTCCAAAACGGATGAACCGATTTTGATTCAGTTTGTTTTTGCTTTAAAGGTAATTTAATTCAGTGTTCTTAACTACGATTTAAGAAAATTTATTTAGCCGTTTGAAGATCATTAACCCTTTTCTATTCGGTGAAGAGATGTGAGCAACTTCTACAGGTCTGATCGATGTGAAATTTGGTGTTTTGTCACTTCAATAGTATTGCAAAAACATGATAACCTTGACTTGATGCTGTAGCATAACCTGAGGTTCCTCGCTTAGTTACATCAGAGGTATCATGTTTGAGCTCATTGGAATGGAATGGTTTGAATGAACAGATTATAGATTAGCAACCTTGACCTGATGCTGCAGCATGACCTGGAATCTGCAAGATATCCTACTCCTCTCTTGCGGACAGCAGATGGACCTCAAGGTAGAACAAACCGTGTATACTCGTATAGCCTTCAGTAAGAAACATGGGTAAGTTATTCGTGATAAACATCACATAGGTAACTTTGCGATAAATATGACATGATTCTTTATTTAATTAGGTGACATAATAAACGTAATTTGGGACAAAATACGTCAGAGGACTAGCAGGCGCTAGGGAGAGTGACACTAATTGATCACACGGTTTACGATCAAACGAACGGGATAAATGGGTGACAAGAAAACGAATACTGCCTGAGAACAATAAACTATTGTACTTCTAATTATATTTGAGATTTGTGAAATATATAGGTGAATTAGACATGCAATACGCATATCTCATTCACCTATATGATTATACATGATTTGTATTTTTTTTTAAATAAGATCGTTTGTTCTGGCACATAAGGAGAGTTATGTTTTAGGTATTCTAAAAACATAACTCTCCTATTATTCCAATAATAATTTAGAACCTGCCAATCAGTATTTACCTCAAATAAGCACATGTTAAAAAAAAAAAATACTTAAATAGGGCTGAGAAAGTTTTATGTGAGTTTTCGGTTCTACAAATGAAAGACATTGAATTCAAAGCGGGCACGAGAACGTTACGCCAACTCTGCCCCTGCTCACCCCGCAGGCACCACAGGGACGGACACGTTTAGTATGCGCGCGTCGCGCCACGGTTACGAGCACAAAGTTTTTAACGATATCTGCGAGTTAACCCGTCTTAGTAATTTGCTTGTTCGTAATGCTCTAATGTAAACATAGCTAGGTGACTTGCTCACTGCGGGACACACACATTACTACAGAATTAAAAGTTAAGTTATATTTAAATCCCATGTTATAAGGGAGGATCCTATTGCCTAGTACCGGCTGTAACACAAATAATGTCTCCGGCCTGGTGATGAGCAATTCACTTTGAAATTAACTAATTACACTTTTCCCGATTATCGAGTCGAACCCAGATCCGTAACTATGTATAGAGGTAGTTACAGTATTCCTGATGACTAGATCCTCGAGACAGTCCACTTAACACACTACATTACCTTCAGAATTCTATTTTGCAACTGTAATGTCATACTTGTGATACTATAGTTTTTATCCAGATTATTATAGGCCAATATTAATATATACTACTGAACCAAATGTGTACTTTATGTCAACTTATTATTTCAATAAACGTTATTATATAACTACGAACCTGGCGAGAGAATAAGCCACGTGTTTCTGCGTGTAACCTCCTAACCGTAGGCCCCTACACAATTGTTCTCATAAATTGTTCACCACAGGTACTTCCAAAACTTCCTTATGATAAGTTGTTCAAGTTTTTTCCTCGTCAGCGCGAGATATCTCGCACAGTGCGAGATATCTCGCGCTGTGCGAGATAAGTTATGTTGTTTATGATGGCTCGATGTTTTCGCCGAGTGTTTGCGCTCCATTGTTTGTGGGAACTTCCCGCCTTGAGACTAGCCGATTGGACGGACGCTTTGTAGATGGGGTGTCATAATAAACCTTTTATAAGTGACTTCAAGAGTTTTTTTATTATGAGGAATCTTTCATTCAATCAATTTTAGTTTTTCCTAGATCCTTTTGTATCTTTGTCTCTCAAACGTCAATACAATACGATGAATCTGGTTTTACAGAAGTCCTCAAAAGACAAAGATCCCACTTGCCACAAATATGTCTTCATATTGTGTCACAATAAAAATACACTCGATTTAACGCTAAGCAATTGCTCTCACAATAATATCAGTCAGAATAACAGTTACGCGGAGAGCTCAGCAGAGCTACCGTGTCGCCAACACGCGGCACATTGAGATTGATTGAGGAATGCGCTCGACCGCGACTACTGACTTATTATTATGACGTACTATTGAAGGAACATTTAACCCGGCCATTGAGCAGATAACCAATAAAACAAAGTGCGAAAACCCTACAGAATATTATCTATCCACTTGTATATTTTTTTCTATATTTTTTACCTGGAAGCCAACATTTCCCTCTACATTTTTATTTAATTCGTCGTGTCGTCCGGTAAACATCTCTGTTCCGACCGCCGAGGGTTTTAATATTATGAGATAATATTTATTCTGCGAGGAAGAGAGGTCATGTTTTATAAGGGATCAACAGTAAAATGGCTAATAAAGTTAAATGGTTAATTAAAACGTGGTGTTCGGTTACGTTCCGATGCGAATGTTGTCATTAGTTAATTATAGGCTGTCAGTGTTCCCACACTGGAGTGCGCTCGACACTGCGCGATACTGTGTCAGTGGGGCAGCGCGCGCCGTGCGCACACAGCGCGCCACACACGGGCACAACACATTACATTATGTACAGAAGGCTCACTCGTAAATATCGAATGGCTGATATAAACATGCGCACTCATTTTATGCCAGAATAAAAGTATCGTTAAAGTTTTCATTATCAAAACCCATCAGTTCTATTTTCAATTTATTTCACAAGTCTAGAGATATTTTATGCTCTTCCAAAACATGATCACAACTTGTCATCTAGATTTTTCTTATATCAAGCGTTCACCTACCGCTAGTTGCTTCCCTATAGTGCCATCTTTTGTCCTATACCCCTGGATCAGAGTGAACCTTCTGTTCTTAGTTGATCTATGCCAGAGGGTTGCAGAGGGCACGAGCCGCGGTACAACGGGGAATAAAAGCCTCTCGAAGGGTAACCTCGCGCCCTCTCCCCCTGCCCCGCTCGCCCCGCACACCCCCACACCTCACCCCCGCACCTTTTCAACGGTTTGTTTTACGAGCTAATTATTTTGTATAGTTTTTACAAGTTATGACTTTAATTGAAAAGGGGAATGAGTTGTGTGTTCGCTTTGCTCCGTGACGATACAGGGAGGGTACTTTTTGCTCTCAACACAAACATAGACATGTTTCCTAAAGGTTAAGACATAATTTATATGTATGAATATTTGATACTACCCACGTATGAAAGAGGCTTTTATTCGGTATTGGGATAACGTTAGCTCGCTACCGACGTATACTCTATCAATACTTATTGAATGCCTGTTCCTTACGTAAAACTACCCTCCATAATACGTTGCGTACCCTAGATGTTTCTATTCGAATGAACATGAAGATATTTGCTGTGACAAGGTGGAGTTTATCAAAAGATCCGCTCAGTAGTTACGTGGGACGAATCATTAGCGACGCGGCGATCTGATTTAGAAGACGAAAAGGGGGAAAAGGGAGGGAGGGGAGGTGTTCTATGGAACATTTTGAAAAAGCCTCTCCGTAGGGACCGGACCCGCGCTCATTACCGACCCGTTGCGGCCCGCTGCGGCCCCGTGTGTACTCGCGCGGACCGGAACGGACTGGAGCGGGTTTACTCTTGTGCTCACAACTTTTAAGTAGCCAGGTAGCAGAACTTCGGTGTTGTTATCCTTTCCCTCAAATTGAGCGTAAAGTTAAACACACTTAATATTCCGTACATTTAGATAAACACGGAGCTTAACGTGAGATCTAATTTGACTACATTTGTCTTTTACACAAACTTACAGACCTGTAAGAAACAGCTGAGCTGTGTCTACTATATATGAGGAAGGTGATAAAATCGCTGACGAACTCATTTCATTGTTGTATACTTTTACTTCGAGCTTCAATATATGAATGCCGCTCCTTATGAAACGTTTAATATCAAAACAAATTTTAATGAAGACTGATTGGTTGATACAACTAGAACCGTGTATTATTAAACAAGTTAATCTCCTTATCTTCAACCACAAAAAGCATGAAACTGACATAATCTGGGAGGAAAGAATATCCTTCTGAGCGCACACGGAAAGGCTGCGGTTCTCAATTGACCGAGTTTCTCCGTTTAAACCGTTCACATCAAATCGTACCCGTTTTACTGCCGGACCGGCTCGGACTGGCACATTGTAAATATTTCCCAAAAGCTATTGCATTAAGGTGCTCTTACATACCTCTGATTCCGTAGCAATACTCGCAACATGAGAGTGCTTCTCAAACGTATTTGTTTTTGTTCGAGAGCGAGGTTTTTCTTCGTGTATGTTTGAGTAGTTGGAACTACTATCAGTAGGTGTAGTCATCTAGGTTTAGTATGTATGTACTAGTGTTAGTAAGCGAGTACTGCTTGACCTCAATTGTTTCACTCACTAACACAATTTTGCTCGATGTTGCTGCTATGTGAGATCTTTTCTTTAGTTTAATCAAATCGAATCAAATCATTTAACTGCTAGAATGCAGGTATACATTGCAATAAGATCCTTAAATTCTACAGTTGAACAATACATTGCCAATGCATATGAACCATACATGCCCAAGTTTGGACAAGATATATTTAAATGTTTATGATTTTTATTCCTTACAAGCTGTTCCCGCGGCTTCGCTCCCTTCACCAACAACCGTCAACCGTTACCTACCCTACTCTACCTACCCTACTCTACCTACCCTACATACCTACCCTACTCTACCTACCCTACATACCTACCCTACATACCTACCCTACATACCTACCCTACATACCTACCCTACATACCTACCCTACATACCTACCCTACATACCTACCCTACATACCTACCCTACATACCTACCCTACATACCTACCCTACATACCTACCCTACATACCTACCCTACATACCTACCCTACATACCTACCCTACATACCTACCCTACATACCTACCCTACATACCTACCCTACATACCTACCCTACATACCTACCCTACATACCTACCCTACATACCTACCCTACATACCTACCCTACATACCTACCCTACATACCTACCCTACATACCTACCCTACATACCTACCCTACATACCTACCCTACATACCTACCCTACATACCTACCCTACATACCTACCCTACATACCTACCCTACATACCTACCCTACATACCTACCCTACATACCTACCATACATACCTACCCTACATACCTACCCTACTCTACCTAACCTACCCTACCTACATACCTACCCTACTTCCCTTTTTTTTTTTGTTTTAAAACCTTCCCTGTAATCTGGCGACCAAGACAAAAAAAGAATTAGCCAAATCGGTCAAGCCGTTCTCGAGTTTTAGCGAGACTAACGAACAGCAATTGATTTTTATATATATAGATTGTATTGTACGTTGGTGGGAGTACCTACCTACCATGACATTCGTTTAGGTTGTTCTTATCGTGTTCATTTATATAAATTAGACTTTATTTTGAATACTATCTTATTTTGAAGACATGCTGCGCCGATCTCAAAGAAGTTGAGGGCAGGACGATTATGACTGTCTTGTTTAGTTTGGTATTGTGAAGGTTTAAAACTTAAACAAGAAATAGGCTGTCAGCCAACGTCTGTAATTCGGTCAAAGTTTTAAACTTCAGATTAATTTCAAATAATCACTCAAACCTGGCATTTTAGGCTTTGATCCAAATGAGTATCTTAAATCTCCCAACAGCACCTAAATAGTAGACCAGTAGACTCCAAAAGTAATTTCAATCACTAACGCAAACAAGCGAACAAGCGTTGTCTACGATAACATCGACTCGTTCATATTGATGCACAAATTGAATCTGACGTCACGAAACTGATTCCATTATCAAACATTATAATTATGAGGTATTAGTGAATTGGGTGCGCTGCAGCGCTGTGTGCCTGTGTGCGCGGCATAACGTGCAGCGCTGTTTGAGCTTGATTCCAATCTACTGCGACGCCGACGGTGCGTCGATGCGCTCGCTGTAATATTTGCATTCCGCGCAGATATGAATGCCGAGTTCTGAGACACGTCTTATTTACATAAGAGATGTCTGAACTGTCGCGCAGAAATACCAGTCGGTTTGATACATGGCAAGCAGCACAGTTAAACAAAACTATAGCGTAGCTCAGAAGCGTTGGGAACTGCAGCTGTATCGGCAATCCCACCTATACGATCACCAAATTCCTCGTCTTGAATTCTTCTCATAACTCTGCCTGCGTAGCTCGCGCATGTCAGCCTTCTGCCTCCGCCTGCACAGAGCGCCGCGCGCACAATGCCGCCACCTCGCGCGGCTCCTCCGGAATACCTAAGTTCGTTTGCCTTAAAATATTCGCGTGTTTGGCGTACGGCAGCGGGCGGCACCGCGGGTATTACTGAAACTTGTTCGATCGCAGTTCGATGGCGATGCGGTATTAACGACTCTTTTACGACATCATGAATACATTGGCGCTGCATGGACGGAGCTCGTCCGCACTATACATCAGCCGACTCTAACCAGTTCGAACCGGTTCCGCGCGGCTGCAGCCGGCTCGCGCACACGTGGCCCCTACACTAACTCGCATATTTTCTCAACTGTTTTATGAATTCATAGATTTATGAGGCCGAGTCGCGAAATGTTGCGTGGAGGCGTAATGGGAGCTTTATGCTGGCACCCGCGGAGAATGGCCGAAATATGGACATTTGAGAACATTTCGTATGAATTCATCATAGCGGCTGGTAGTTCATTGCTAAACATGAGACTCGCCTCATAGACTCGAACAAGAATGGAAAGAGATGTCTGTTTATCGTCTTGCTCGTTACATGGGTTGCTGATATAACACTGGTAAATGTTTCAGCCATGGCAAAACACGGAGCAAATTTTGTCTAGTTATAATTAAAATCGATTTAACAAACCGATTTTGAATGACCGATTTCTGTGAGCAAGTAAGTCAAGTTGAAATCGATGGCGGACTACCTTTTGAATTGAAATTGGACGTATGTATGTCTGAAATAGTGCAGCTTCCCAGTGAGTCGTTCCCGGGCGGGTCTGTGCAGAGTGAGGCGGAGCCCGAGTGATCGAAATCTCTCTTCCATTGCCAGCGAAGCTTTGTAATCTTGCAGCAGTTTTTGGCAAGAGATTCAGAATGAGCGCAGCTGAATCTGAACCGTGTCGTTAGGGAGTAGAGTTGATATTTGGTCGGGAGGGGCTGCTATTGGAAGTGGCAGCGGCGCCGTAAGTCAGGTCGTCGGCGTCGGGTCACGTGGCACGGCGCCGCAGAGCTCCCACTCCGTGCAGTGTACCAACCAGTTACCGGACCCCACAGTATATACTTATTACTAGCACTTCGCCCGCGACTTCGTCCGCGCGGATTTAGTAGGTACTCCACAAACTTCAACGCCCCCTCAAACCCTTTTTAAAGGTAAGTTTTGGAAAATTAAGCACTACGATATCCATTCAACGGTCTCAGGATCAGCCTACTATCCACCCAGTTCACCCCGTTCACCCCGCCAGAGGTTGACTATGTAAACATTGTTAGATCTGTTTCAAATTTCCCACTTTTAGCTTGTTCATTCCAATTTCCACGTAAATTGAAGTAAGCAATAATGTCCTCCCCTGAAAAATTCATCAACCCTTTTCGCCCCTTATATTTGTTATTCTTAATTTTTTATCCAAAACATTAATGCCGTGCATTAAGTTTCTCCCCAGTTAGCTCAAACCGCAACATTTTTCTTACTTAGAGCATCGAAAAATCCAAATATTTGTTATTTTTCTTTTTTTATCCAAAACATTAATGCCGTGTTTCAGCTTCATCGGACTAAGCGTTAAGATTCTCCCCAGTTCGCTCAAACCGTAACATTTTTCTTACTTAGACCATTTTTATGCCCGTCGTAACTTTAAAACGAAAGGTCCGATTTGAGTAATTTGAAGTGTAGTTTACATGTACATTATCAACCTTAATTCTAAACAAACAAACTAACTAATCTTTACTCTTTATAATATTAGTTTAGATAGATTAGATATATAATCCTGATGATGTGTCTGTTTGAGTATTATTCGCAAATTATCGGCATTCGATTGAACTGAGTCTATAAAATAATCATTAAAATGTCTTGCTATCATTTTAGGAATATTAAATTTCATAGAATTGGTTACCTCCCAAGTTGCTTTAGACTTGTTAGTGCTAGTTCCTATAAAATAGCTGTTTTGAGCCCTTTGTGTTAATTTGATCACTTTTTAATATCTCTTTGAGAATTATTTGAAAGCCGCTTTTGTATCACTATTTCGCTTTATTCTGTATTGCTATAATAAAGTTCATAATAAAGATCAAATAAGTTCATTGAACTTTATAGAATTTACTGGTGATTGTGGAATACTGAGCATACAAATGATAAAAGCACTCAATACAATTGCAAAAGAACTTGGCCCAAAGGAAATAAATACTAAAAATATTCTGCTTTTAATTTTCAAGATTAGAATCAAAATTTAGGATTCGTTGAATCTCGTGAGTTTGGAGGAATTACGTTACCCAAAAAATTGGGGCGTTTTTCAATTCTATTAGATTAAAACTCCTTTAATTGTATTAGAAGTTTCAACTACCATTACCGAAGTTAATGCAATTATCAATGTCTTCAGAACTGTTCAAAACATTATGCGCGCGTGGATTTCCTTAGCAGAGTTATTTTAGAAATGTATTTATTATACTCTTCAAAGATCTTATACTTACAATCATCAACAAATATATTTCGAAAAAGATTATTACAGGATTTTATGTTGATAAAAAACTCTATGGCCCATAACTCATTAATAGGTACCAACTCTTAACATCTTACACACGTGATAACTTTTAAACGAAATATCCGATTGAGATGAAACAAAAAGTATTTTACTTCTACATAAATACTCTTGATAACATAATGCTTAATTTCGATAAAGATTAATATTACGATACGTATTTAACGTAGTTTTTTTTCTTTAGACGATTTAATAATTATTTTGAACACAAAATGGGTTATTGTGATTAAACCATGATAGCTAGATATATGTTCTCGCGGACTTTTTTGTAGGTCTTAATGGGATCTTCTAACCCGTAGTACATCATTTTGTTCTTTTGTCAATAGTTTTTGCAGCGCACGCAAAAAAAGGTTTTTCATTTTACACCTTGTGTTACAAAATAGCAATTTTATTACGGATCCCTAATTTTGAAAAAAAAAATATAGCCTATAGCCTTCCTCGATAAATGGACTACCCAACACTGAAAGAATCATTCAAATCGGACCAGTAATTCCAGAGATTAGCGCGTTCAAACAAACAAACAAACAAACAAACTCTTCAGCTTTATAATATTAGTATAGATTTGCAAAGAAGTCCAACTACAAGTTATATGTGATTGACTCTGATGAAAACATGAACAAAGGGACTAAGTTTTAATACTACAACTTGGGAAAATAACAATGGTCCATATTTTTGTTCAAAACTGTGTAATTAACTTATTCAGTTTGTGATGTACCGCATTGGTCTTGAAGACTTGTGTTTCGATAATGAAATAACGAGCTTGATAACTTTTTCTGCAGTTGTTTCATTATAAATTCTGGTTTTTTAAGATTTATTGAGAAAAACACTTTATCAAAAACTGCAAGTGACAACACGCACGTGTTCATTTACAATTTACTATAATAAAAAAAAACATATTCCCCTCATATAGCTCAACATGAGTCATGTATATGTTGTAATGCTTGATATTAATAACCATGTAGATCCTCACTGGGTCTAAGTGCGTCTCATGTCGAATGCGCTCGCTGCTCGTCGAGCGCTGCGTCTGGCATTCGATTAAATACTCGAGCGTACAAACACGCCCGATAACATCGAGTGCTGGTCTGCAACCTGCATGTTCCTACTGTGCACTACTTGCAACACATACGTCTATACTAATATTATAATCTATACTAATATACTTCTTGTGATCCCAGAACAATACAAATAATTTATTTTCGTTCACAAGTGTGTAGTAACATCTAGTGAGTGCCCTTTAAACAAGAACTATGCAAGGTTTCCGCGGAATACGCCACGGGAAAATACCACAGGAAAAGCTACCTACTAGCTAATAAGTAATAAAATGTTTTTGATGAATAACTGGCAATTTAGTTTATACACAGAAACTATAGCCAAAATATCGCACCATTTGCTATTATTTTTGTAAATAAATATAAAAAAATGTTAATATATTTATATATATATATATTGCAACTTAGATTAACTTTACTCCATGTTGCGATTCATACCTACCAATACATTTACTTCTAGATAAAGGTGTTGTGTCGCATTTGAAGGTAGATCTAACCTCATATGGAAGCCCTAACAACCCGTGCCAGTAGGGAGGGTAACAAACAGTTTTCTCTGTTTCCCTGTACCCGGGAACTCGCCGGGACACGGCGAGGGATTAGCGAGTCCCGCGCGACACGCCTTCTCTATATTTTATCAGAAAACTTTAGTTACTCGCTCTTTGTGGAGGCTGCGGATTTTGTGAGCTAGCTTAGCTAACAGGTTCAGGCGTTTAGCTTGGATCCTTAAGAAGTCGCGTTTATACAGCGGATTGGCTTTAGAGAAATTCGTAAAGAACTACTTACTTACTACTTAATACTTCATGAAAACGCTATTGATACGGTAGGGCCGTATCAATAGCGTTTTCATGAAGTATTAAGTAATGCAGGGTTGTATTTTTGTAACTAGTTAATCTTTTTTCCTAAAACTTGATATAACTTGTAACAGAGTAAACGATTTCTTTGACAAGTCATTAAATTATTTGAAAACATTTTTTTATTTCAATAAATTTGAAATTCATGAAAATATAAATGATGACCGTGAAAACTAGAAAATTCTGCTCAGATAAACATTATCATTTCATTATATTATGTGCAAAAAGATCATCTTAAATACAAGCGTAAAGTTACGAAGTCACTGTTGTACCGTCGTAGCACCGTAGCATCGTAGAGCCATAGCGGTGTAGCGTCGTAGCGGCGGGGCAGCTCGTACATCTCGAGTGCTACGACAGCATCGCTACGCTGTAGCCGAGCTACGACTTGCTACGACTCAATTCATTGACCTATTTGTGCAAACGCTGATATTCAGTGGAAACGTTGGATTCAGGATGTTTAGATGTTCACTTTGAAATTGGTACTTAGAGTGGGTTCACATGTTGAAAAGAAACTTTCGTTACCAATATAACTGAGGTAAATAATTGTATAACATGTTTAAAATTTACTACAATATAACTGGGAAGCAAAAATAGTTTTGAAACAACAAGTCGTAGTGTGTATTTTACAACAAGCAGTTATGACAGGTGGCTAGTCCCAAGCGCACGG
>NDFZ01004990.1:151372-167496 GCA_002192655.3 Mamestra configurata
GGGGGGGGGGGGGGGGGTTGAGATGAATGCGCGCCGCCGATCATATGTAAGTGTACCGACAATGTTCTATGTTCCATGTACAATGTTCTATTTTCAGTGTTCAGTGTTCAATGTTCAACTCAATACCGCTTCGTACTATTTATTGTAGTCTCCAGTAGGAAGATATTGAAAATATATCTCCGTGAGGCGGTATCGTTTGCTGGTAAATAACGCTTCCTGTATTGTCCACTGTCCGCTCTTTATCTGTGCTTTGATAAATGTACAATACCGACAGCTCTTCTATTCAATTTTATTTTATAAAAACGTCGACGATCTTGCAGGTGTTTATTCAGTAAAGTTATACATATATGCCATGCATATTAGCACCCACTTGTTCACACCACACATTATAATAATATGGTTTGGTTAAACTTTTCCTATGATTTAATGATAATTTCTGGATGGTTTCAGAGATAATAAGACACGAACTTAATTTATACTCGTACCTGTTCGAAATAAAACATAAAACGGTTCAGTTCTTCGGAGTTGGGACGTTAAACTGCCTTAAAAACTTTATTTTATTGCGACATAAAGACGAAGCGACCAGTAAGTTATGATGAGGTGCGGCCGGAGGCTGTGCACAGAACATGCTCGCCGACAGTTGTATAGTTGTGCAGATCAGCGGGCGTACAGTCATTATGACATGTCCGGTCGAGCGCCACGCTGTACGTGACGTAGAATGACTCCTCCGTGCGGTGCGTGAACCGCGCTCACGCATACTGCTGCACCAGCTGTGGTCCCTGAAGGAATATACATTGAGGTATAGCTCCTATACTCACGTGTGTACTAACATACTGCTGCACCGGCTGTGGTCCCTGAAGGAATATGCATTGAGGTATAGCTCCAATACTCACGTGTGTACTAACATACTAATTTAATTAAGAACTTTGGAGATAAACAATGAAATTGAAATGGACTAGTTGGTATTTTTGGGGGTATCACTAAAAAGTGAAAAGTAAAACTTTTAAAATTTAATTCTCTTGGTCGTTTGCCGCTGTCACGCAATCGGCCAGGATTGAGGTGTATATTACTCGGCAGAGTAGTTCTTCTGTGTCTCGACACTCTGTGATATTGACCTGTACAAACACACACACACACACATATACCGTGGCACGTCCAGCCGCCGCTGGCTCCAATTAGTGCCGCAGCCAATGAGATGCCGCCTGCCGCACACTCACACCGGGACGCGCGTCACCCGTCAGTGTCGGCGTGTTGCCAGAGCCAGACATCAGCAGTTACAGGAGTCGCGACTAAACGGAGAAACTTCACATTAAATATATATGTTAATTAGAAGTGATAGAGTAAAACGTTATTTTATAGTTAAAGGTTCTTTTGCTTTTATTGTCTTATTCCTTCCACTTCTCCCTATAACCCTTTACTTTAAAGTAGGAACTAGTCATAGGTCAGCCGCGATCTCGTGTAGCTAGCTTCAAAATATTTTTTATTCCTCCTATATGACGAAAAAAGCACACAGTACACATGAGAGCCTTTCATATAAGTGTGAAACTGTATACATTCGTGACATGGTGTAAGATAAGGCGGCGTGGGAGACGTGACGCGGTAGGCGCTGCACAGACGCGCGTCCATCCATCATCGGCGACCTTCGCGTCAGGCACGACGCGCAACGACTCACCCATCGTGTGTGATACGAGAAGCTCCACTGCTATCAGCCGGTCTCTTCTGTCTAATCTCACCGTGTGAACTTAGGTGGAGTAAGCGTGAAGTCAACTGTCATTCCATCTTGTTTGTATCTCTCTCTTGTTCTCCAACATGGTGAGATTTTTGCTGAATCGATTAATAATTCCGAACTGATTTTTCGGAAGACCTTATCAGCTGGTCGAGCATTTTAGAAAACTAAAAGTAATCCAAGTATCGGTGACCCACCCTCAAGGTCAAGTTTCATAACTTCGCTCACATCGTATAATGTGATGCATAATGATTAATGATTTAAGGAGTATATAAATAAAACAGAGCCTTCTGCACTTGTTTGTATTACGTATTGCTGGGCGATACGCACGAACATTAAAAGTAGATGGTAGTAGTAGTGGTGGGACAATTCATCATTATCTATGTCTGCGGAGATGGCGCGCGGCGCTGGTACAAATGTTATATCAGCGTATAGTTTACAGATACTTTCCGCCGCATCCGCGTTATTGCGCAAACTAAAGCTATTTGAAGTTCCGATGAGGTTACATGACTTTGATCTTTCTTTGATCGCGAGCAGTTTACTTTGTTTCTGATGGTTTGCCTCGAGACGGGACGTAACGAACTTGTGGCAGTTCCTATTGGGTCTACGAGCTTCAGGAAACAGCGGCTTAAGGCAATTTAAAGTGGTGGTACTCGGTACAGCATTCAAGAAAACCCTTTTATGCCGCGTGACAAATATCATAAATAACTATTACACAATGATATAATAGTAACAGCAGTTTCTTTGTGTAAGAGTAAATACTTATTTTGTTCTCATAATATTATTGCTGGGTACAATAGAGCCGAGCCGACCCGCGTATGTTTGCAAAAGGCTCCGATAATAATGATTTAGGAACAAGTCGCGTATTGGTCGCAGATGCGTGCCGGCCGCCTCAGATAAATCAGTGGAGGGTATCTCTCATCTTCGGACAACAGACATAACTCGCCAACTTATTCTATTAGGAGGGCCGGATGGCCGGGCTGGTGCCGGACACCGCCGGGCAGCGCTGGACGCCGCCCATGTGTGCACAATGGATCTAGTTTTTATCGCGGGCGCCGAATATAATGTTGTCCGAATAAATTGCGGACGTGAGCGGCGGAGCGCGGCACGAGGGGAGACGGGGATTCAGTCGGGACACAGCACTGAATTAAATAGACAAAGTATCGAGACGATCACTACGGATTATCTTTAAGTAGAATCTTGAGAGCCCACAGTCTTGTTAATGTAGAACAGTTGTCCGATAATTGACACATCGTGTTGCGATGGGATTAAAACATTGTCGTGTTCCGCTCGTGAGCACCGGGTTGTACCTATTACATATAATATCATGCTTCTGACCTGAATTAATTGCTCGGCCATTTACCGCCTGCTTAATTAACCGTTCATTTTGATTACATTTCCACGTTAATATTTCGCAGCAATTCCTTCATAAACAGAGTTGGCTTTTACGTGATTGCTTCATAAACAAATCGAAGCAATGCTTCTGTGCTTCGCTCGCGAGGTGCAGAGTTATTGCGGTCACGTTGCTAACTTTGTAAGGGCGAGTGGGTGTCTCAGGGGTGAGGTGGGGTGGGGGGAGGGGGTGTTTGCTCAAGCCTTCTCGGCAAATGAAGATGATGCGATAATCGATGGCCACCTGCTAATTGACAGATTTATACTAATTGTAAAACGAACAATAAAGATAAAAACAGCTTGAAGAAGTACAATAAATCTTACTGAGGCAGCCAACGTGTGCTAAAGCCTATTGTGACGAATTGTGTACTAGCCCAGAGCACGTGCCGGCCGGCAGGTGGCGCCACGCGACAATCATGTTGCTATTTTATTGTTGTACTTGTACAAGGTACAAAACACGCAGCTTACGACTCTTATCTATAAATATAAAGCTGTCATTATTAGTGTTTTACAAAAATCCCCAAAACACGAATTTGGTATTTTAAAATTTGTTTCTAAGATTCGTATTTCTTGGGTTAATTACATGAAAATTGGCACCTTAGTTGAGATAGCAACAATTTTACAAAGAGTACTCCTTTATAATGTGGACACGGAATATTAAAGCATATTTTGTAAATTCAACTGCATCGGGAAGAGGGATGGCAAACAATAAGCAAACCTTGCAAATGAGTTGAAATTTTGTGAGTGTTACATGTATGCTGACGATTTAAAATTTTGCAGAGTTATTGAACCAGACCTTGATGTTGAGTTGCTGCAGAGAGATATTGACACGTCAGTGAAGCGGTGTGATGTCAATGATATGAACTTAAATATCAACAAGTGCTACCACGTGAAATTCAACAGAAAAACTAAATTAACACGATCCGATTCCTACATTAGTGGCAACTCAGTGCAAGAAGTTGAACAGATAAGGGACTTGGGAGTTCTGTTCGATAGACAATTGACATTTGTACCCCGCATTGAAAATGTAATTAAGAAAGCCTCAAGAATGCTTGGGTTTGTCATAAGAAATGTTATCTGCTTTCGTCGCAATAAGACTAAAATTCTGCTTTATAACTGTTTGGTCCGTAGCTCGCTAGAATATTGCAGCACTGTGTGGAGACCTCACTATGCCACCCACACACTAAGATTGGAAAGGGTTCAAAAATATTTTCTGTGGCATTTAGCATACTCTGCCGGGTTAGCTAAAAAGATACGATCGTATAAAGAGAGACTCGCATTTCATGATGATATCCCTAGAGAAGAGATGGGATTTACTATTTATATTTTAGATTTTAAGATATAAAATTGATTGTCCCCAATTATTGAGCAGGATCAAAATCCTTGTGCCTACGAAAAGCCCACGAGCTCCTATAACCCCCTTACGTCCTCCGCTTCGCAGAAACGTCCTCGGTGCTAATTCTCCTATCCGCCGCCTATGTAAGTTATTGAACAGCTGCAGTGATCTTGTCGATGTGCACTAATATGTTAACAGATTACCAGCAGAATTAAAGAGTATTCAGAATGTGAACATGTTTAAAAATAAACTCAGGGCTTTGTTAGTCAATAAAGCTTATTACAGCATTGACGAATTTTATAATGACAAAAATCTTAAAACTAGCATTAAATCAAACTTAAATTAAATGTTTACCTAATGCTCTTTGACTTTGTTATAAATGTTGCTTTTTATATTTCATTTTTGACATTAAATTCATTTTTTTTAGAATATTGCTAGGGACTTTGTTTTGTTTAAATATGTAAAGCAAGTTTTTTTTTGTATGATTGGTATAGAAATAAATTGAGATAAAATTTGGAGAAGGACATAGGCTAGGCATAGACCTTTTATCGGGAGAAATGGGTTTAAAGGGGTTGAAAGTTTGTATGGGAATACGTCATTATTGAAGATAAAGCACATTCAATAATTAGTCGCGGGCAAAAGCTAGTATACTATATTACGCAGTTTACACACAACAGTTTACACACAACAGTTTACACACAACAGTTTACACACAGCAGTTTACACACAACAGTTTACACACAACAGTTTACACACAACAGTTTACTCACAGCAGTTCACGTGATGCGTTTTAACATTATCTATTCATTTCCTTAGCCAGAGCAATGATCATTGTATAGTGATATGATGTCATTGATCTAGGATCGATGTTAGACCTACACTTAGTGAATACACCATCTTTGAGAAATTCACGATCCACACTTAACAAATGTGTTTATCAAAATTGCTGGTTTCCCTCCGAGCCACCGCGGAATCTAACATTGTTATGATAACGTTGCGGTGGGTCGCGCCCCTCCCCTCACCTCCCCCTCCCTGGTTCACGTGGCCTTATCAATTACCCCCAATTTCTTCCCTTAACGAGCTTATTACAGCACTCGATAGGTACGTACTACAGTGGTGCCTTCTGGGAAGAGGTTAAGTACGAGTACCTACTGTTGTGAATGTTTCTTTGTTCAAGTTCAAACAATCGCGTTTCGTTTGTGTACATATCTACTAATACACCGGAGAAGGCGAAATACTGATTATAATCTTACGTAGTCATTAGTATAATCTTACGTAGTCATTATTATAATCTTACGTAGTCATTATTATAATCTTACGTAGTCATTATTATAATCTTACGTAGTCATTATTATAATCTTACGTAGTCATTATTATAATCTTACGTAGTCATTATTATAATCTTACGTAGTCATTATTATAATCTTACGTAGTCATTATTATAATCTTACGTAGTCATTATTATAATCTTACGTAGTCATTATTATAATCTTACGTAGTCATTATTATAATCTTACGTAGTCATTATTATAATCTTACGTAGTCATTATTATAATCTTACGTAGTCATTATTATAATCTTACGTAGTCATTATTATAATCTTACGTAGTCATTATTATAATCTTACGTAGTCATTATTATAATCTTACGTAGTCATTATTATAATCTTACGTAGTCATTATTATAATCTTACGTAGTCATTATTATAATCTTACGTAGTCATTATTATAATCTTACGTAGTCATTATTATAATCTTACGTAGTCATTATTATAATCTTACGTAGTCATTATTATAATCTTACGTAGTCATTATTATAATCTTACGTAGTCATTATTATAATCTTACGTAGTCATTATTATAATCTTACGTAGTCATTATTATAATCTTACGTAGTCATTATTATAATCTTACGTAGTCATTATTATAATCTTACGTAGTCATTATTATAATCTTACGTAGTCATTAGTATAATCTTACGTAGTCATTATTTTAATCTTACGTAGTCATTATTATAATCTTACGTAGTCATTATTATAATCTTACGTAGTCATTATTATAATCTTACGTAGTCATTATTATAATCTTACGTAGGTAGTCATTATTATAATCTTACGTAGTCATTATTACGGTAAAGGACCTCCCTTTAAATTGATTTACTCGATATTTCTACCCCTATACCGATGCTATAAATCTCTTTCCTATAAGCTACAAAATAATAGCCATATAATAACGATTGAAATGAAATTAGTCATAAAAAGAATGACAGAAATAATTTCAATTTATATCTCAAACTGTAATCGGATATCAAAACAGTACTAAACCACGCCTTCTATGTAAGTACTATGAGTATTTGTCAATATAATTTCTAGAAATAGTGAGAACATTGCAGAATACCCCAGGTCGTCCGCAAATAACTTGTGTTTACGAGAATGTCCGTCAAGCGACGAGGCGGCTAGTGGCTGCGCGCTCGGGATAAAGATAGCCGAATAAAGTTGATCCGACACTAACCCAACACATGCCAATGTCCATTCGTTCATCCTCACGCGCCTAAAAATAAGTGAAAAAATGCAAAAGGTCAACTACGTTCTAAGTTTCGTTACGTTTTTAGATATTAGATATTATAGATGGTGTGTGATCACTGCCTCCTATGAAACCTATATAGATAATATGAGAGGATAATATCTCTAGGTAAGTGGTTGTTTACGTCGGTACCCATACTGCGAGGTTGCTACGCGGTACAATAGATAAGGTGGGGTGGTATTTCCAGATCTTTTTCATCTTTCAATGTTGTAAGTAGAAGTCCTTCTGTTCCTCGTGTTTCGTATAAACACAACGATTTACGTGAATGTGTGACGCTATCCGTCATTCCACGTATTCAATTACAAGGATCAGCTTCTCGGGCGAGTGCGTGAGCGTCCGCCATGATTGTGTTAGTGCGGACCACGCGGACCGCGCGGATACAAGCCCCGCCCCCCCGCTCTGCTCGCTCCGGTGAATACATCCAACATAACGTGCGGTCACTTTCATCCCTCACATCACACGCGCCAAATCATTCTATCAATTTGTTTCATTTTCTGTTTACTTTTATTTAATTTGTCGCCTTTGCTCTTCCAATGTAATCGAATTTATATAACTAATGAAATTACGTCGGATTCATACGCGGGAATTAACATCAGGTAGAAATACACTGTTTACAAAGTCGAAGTAAGGAAAACCGTACCCGAACTAAAACTTAAAACCAAGTACTAAACTGTGTCTGTGTGCTGCGTGTCTGCGTGTCTGCGTGTCGCGGGAGGCCGAGCCGCCATGTTTGTGGAACAAACACGACATAATTACTTTCAGTTATATTCTGCAGAAGTTATTTACCGAGAACCGTTTTTAATTTGATTTAACCAATCAGCGAGTGTTTATATTTCATTTTACGATCAGCTCGTAATAATTGAGAGTAATCCTCGACCTACAATGTGCGCGATTAAAATAAAACGGTAAGCTTATATTATAACTACATTATTCAATTTAAGTTCAGATAATTTCGTGGATCTCAATGAAACATGAGCTTCCATGAATAATGTGGGTGGTACAGTATCGAAGCTAACGTGGTTGATGACTCCCAGGAATTGCGCAATATTTACAATAACTTTAAGTTCATCTCACAGATTTTTTATTTATGAAAGTCTTTATTAACATAAATTACAAAGTGCAAACAAACAAAGAACTTATTTTTATCGTGTACAATGTATACAACCCTAAGTAAATAGTTGTAGTCTTATTAGTAGAGAGCACGAGATAAAACATTACAGTGGTCATCATAATTATAAAGACATATATTATTGAGTTGTAACAAAAGAAAGCATTATTCTTAAATGTTGGCAATTTTCGCACAAAAATAATAGCTATTTCGGCCTGTTGAGGCCCGCGCGGCGGCCGGCCGGTCCGGTCGGAGTTATTCACTGCACAAATAGTGATGTGGTAAGCTATGTCGATTATAAATCAATTGATCTCCTTTTTCCTACCGAGAAGACAAGAGGGTTACAGTTTTTTTTAATGAAAGGAAACTTGATTTGAACTCGTTTTAAACTTGTATGAAAGGCAGTGTTGTATATAGTTTCGGTTGCCTTATTTTGAACAACTTGCAAATTGTTGTATTATAGGCTGGCGCAGCATATTACGTCAGTCTTGGTCGGATGAGAGTACGATGCGGATGCGGACAGCGCTTAACTTGGATTTTATATTTAGGATTGGTTTTACCACATTCATATCCTTCAGAGCCTCCTCACGAAATGCATTCTCACTCCAGTTGTAAAATGAACTGGAGTGAGAATGCATTTCGCGAGGAGGCTGTGAAGGATATGAATGCGGTAAAATCTAGTACTACGAGTACAACCGGATATCTAACGGAGCGACTCCAGGGTATGGAATATTTTTAAAGTTAATGCGTTTGGACGGCAGTTATCGTTTACGTGTGAAAAGAATGACTTCTGTTTTGCAAGAGTTTAATTTAAGCTTATGAAAAGTGCATAAATAAGATTTATTGCAAGCTGAAGCCGCCCGGTTAGTAAGTCGATATTCTCTGGAGAAGTGTATGAGGCTGTCATCAGCGTATCACTATTGCAAGATGAGTTCTGGGCTGCTTAGGTATGACTTTATGTACACATTTGAACGTTGTGGCACACCAGATATTACAGTCTTAGCTCTAGAACAGTGTTCACCTATGTATGAAAACTGGAGTTCGAATGGATAGTTCATTTTGTAAAATTTAGACAAGGCAGAGGTGAAAATTGCTAAGAATTAATTCGTGGAGTCCCTCGTCCACAGTGTGCCGCACAGTGTCAAAGGCTTTTTTAACTTGGTCTCACTAGTAATCTCCGCGTCACGGGAACACTCAAGTGTTGCTTCCTGCCACCCATCTACTGGCCTACAAACCTTGCGGAACTTAAAATTCAAGAACAGTTTATTGCAATTAAAGCATTTAGTATTCCGGGCACAATAGCAGCGCCATTTTTAAAAGTGCCTCGTACTTGTGAGTAGGCGCCGCGAGCCCTGGTGCGCGGGGCGCGGTGCGCGGGGCGCGGGGCGGAGGCATTCGAGACGTTTGGCGGAGTATCGGCACACAAAGCGGTGCAACGCCCGACTCGAGGGCTCAGAGTGGCTCGTGATTGCACGAGGACGAATGTGCAGAAGCACATGACTTTACACATGTTATCTTAAGCTTTTCATCATAAAAGTTGGCAAAGTGGTTTTGATTTGTTCCATTGGCAGTTTCTTAGTAGCATTCTGGGTTATGGATAATTTTTTCCTGGTTGATGGCATCGAGCTCATTCCTACACATCGTGTATGGTGGAAAAATAGTATGGCAAAATTTCGTATTAAAGTTTCGTGACTGCCTGAGACTACATTAGGTAAGAATGTGATGATATTGTTTTGATATTTTATTATTAAGTACGTGTAGGCGTCTTGATTTGTACTACAATCGAGTGCGAAGCTGGTTCAAAACGAAACTTAATATCAATATCATTAATAGTTATAAATCAAAAAATTCCGTTACTGAGTGATTAAGTGACTGAGTGACTGACTGACAGCGAACGCTCAGCCAAAACTATGGTTCACTAATCACCAAAACTCCAATGACAAATTTTTAGTTTACAACCAACGTTTCATAAACTATTTATTTCACAAACAACTTATTCCGCAAATGTTTTATTTTATAAATACTCGCTTAAGAAACATTTATTTGGCAAATGCTTCTCTTTAAAAATGTTTCGGATGATATTTAATCATTTATACATTTTACATTTACCTTATATTTAGATTCTTTTGGAAAAATCCCGTTTACATTAAATACCATTTTATAATACATTTTCTAAACCATTACAACATGCAAACAAGCATACACAATGCATGCAGCATGCAAGCAAGCATGCAACATTCAAGCGAGCGCGCAACATTCAAGCGAGCGCGCAACATTCAAGCGAGCACGCAACATTCAAGCGAGCGCGCAACATTCAAGCGAGCGCGCAACATTCAAGCGAGCGCGCAACATTCAAGCGAGCGCACAACATTCAAGCGAGCGCACAACATTCAAGCGAGCGCGCAACATTCAAGCGAGCGCGCAACATTCAAGCGAGCGCACAACATTCAAGCGAGCGCGCAACATTCAAGCGAGCGCGCAACATGCAGTAGGCATGGTTTCTGTCCCGGCTCCGCAGTGGGGCTCCGGCGGTCCCACGCGAGCTTATCGTCGCAGATGATTTTAATGCTCACCACCGCAGCTTGCCGGCCAGCCTCAGCCGCGGTGGCGGGCGTTAAAGCCACCTGCTCTTCAGCTCGCGGGCCGCCTCGCACCTCCGCGGCTACGCGGGCTTAAATGACACTCTAAGGTAGGGCAGACAAGACTACGTGGAGTTGGTTTTGCAGTGATTCGTTTCTGTCACTAACTTTTGTAGCACAACATTATTGACTTTTTAAGACAATATTTTAATTTTAATTTAAAGTTAAAAATGCTATTTTGTGATTTGACTTTAGAAATCAATCCAGCACGCAGTATTAAAAAACTGTAGGCGAGTCGTCCATTAGGTATTTCATATATAGTTGAAATAACCAATATCATTAGATTAATTGTTTGTTCGTGCAAATATGTAGAACGTTTTTATTCCAAACATTGTTTTATGAGAAAAAAAATGAATTTTTTGTCAAATAGGTAATACGCTATTAAAAAAAGTTTATCGGATAATAATTTTCTTAAGTGAATTATTTGGTAAACTTGTTGTTGTATAGTGATCATATGTCAAATCATGTTTTTGCCAATCGGTGTTTGTAAAGTAAAAATTTGTAAATTAATTTTTGGTGAACTGCCAGGACACCCAAATCTACTGGTCGTAGAAAGCTAAAATTTGGCATGTTGGTTCCTTGGGTAGTGTAGGGGAGCACTAAGAGGATTTCCCGAAACACCTACGGGAACGGGAAAAATCGGGAAATGCGCCAACGAAGTCGCGAGCAGAAGCGTACTACATAATAAACAAACAAATTGTCGAGGCACAATTTTAAGAACTGCAGTGAAACTTCTGTGCATCCCCCAGCTGAGTGTGTGCGGCAGGTTATTCAATTATTAGGATTATTATAGCGCTAGTGCTGTGTCTAAGTTTGAACGTGAACGCTTGAAACTAGTGCTGTTTGACTCGGTTACTGTAACAAGTCGCTGTAGCTACACAGTGACGACGACGGTTTCAAATGTTTAGCGTGAAGAGACACGGACTAACTGTATTTATTGATGAAAATGTTGAATGATAATACCCATTCGAATTTTACTTTAACGTTACATTAAGCCTTAGGTCTGGCTGTCATTTGTAAATCTTTGGCAGTCGTTACGGATAGTCAGAAGCCAGAAAATCTGATAGTCTGGGAGAAGTGCCGTTGCATTTTAGATAGTGTTTTACGCTGATCAACTTCCACCTTTTTCAATATATCTCGAATGTCATGTAAGTGAACCAAGCGTCAGCTGACACCCGCGGTGGCTGTGGGATTGGAAGTTGTAAAAAAATAAAAAAATGAAGTCATTGTACGCCGGCTAAAACTTTTTTCATAAATAGTTGAGATCATACTGAGTTGAAAAAAAAAACATCAGCTGCATGGTGGGAATATGCTTCAGCTGCATGGTGGAGGGGAGATATGCATATATTCATATATTCTATATTTGTATCTTCCCTATTTTAGGAGGAGAGGCTTAGGTAGTCCGAAGGTCGTATTATGGGCTAAATCAGCTCCAGAATCTATCTCGAAATATGTATTTTAAAGGAAATAACGTAGTATGAATGCTCCAATATGTTTAATGTTTACTGCGTCAGCTGACGGTCTTTCCACCGCTACCCGCCGCTGATTCTTGTTTTCGAACTTTTAATAATTTAAACAATCACCTAGTTATGATGAAAACTATTTTTCAAAAAAGTTTTTGTTTGCAACTTCCGTAAACACACCCAAACCCGCCGCTACTTGAACAGCTGACGGCTAGTAAACACACCCAAACCCGCCGCTACTTGAACAGCTGACGGCTAGTAAACACACCCAAACCCGCCGCTACTTGAACAGCTGACGGCTAGTAAACACACCCAAACCCGCCGCTACTTGAACAGCTGACGGCTAGTAAACACACCCAAACCCGCCGCTACTTGAACAGCTGACGGCTAGTAAACACACCCAAACCCGCCGCTACTTGAACAGCTGACGGCTAGTAAACACACCCAAACCCGCCGCTACTTGAACAGCTGACGGCTAGTAAACACACCCAAACCCGCCGCTACTTGAACAGCTGACGGCTAGTAAACACACCCAAACCCGCCGCTACTTGAACAGCTGACGGCTAGTAAACACACCCAAACCCGCCGCTACTTGAACAGCTGACGGCTAGTAAACACACCCAAACCCGCCGCTACTTGAACAGCTGACGGCTAGTAAACACACCCAAACCCGCCGCTACTTGAACAGCTGACGGCTAGTAAACACACCCAAACCCGCCGCTACTTGAACAGCTGACGGCTAGTAAACACACCCAAACCCGCCGCTACTTGAACAGCTGACGGCTAGTAAACACACCCAAACCCGCCGCTACTTGAACAGCTGACGGCTAGTAAACACACCCAAACCCGCCGCTACTTGAACAGCTGACGGCTAGTAAACACACCCAAACCCGCCGCTACTTGAACAGCTGACGGCTAGTAAACACACCCAAACCCGCCGCTACTTGAACAGCTGACGGCTAGTAAACACACCCAAACCCGCCGCTACTTGAACAGCTGACGGCTAGTAAACACACCCAAACCCGCCGCTACTTGAACAGCTGACGGCTAGTAAACACACCCAAACCCGCCGCTACTTGAACAGCTGACGGCTAGTAAACACACCCAAACCCGCCGCTACTTGAACAGCTGACGGCTAGTAAACACACCCAAACCCGCCGCTACTTGAACAGCTGACGGCTAGTAAACACACCCGAACCCGCCGCTACTTGAACAGCTGACGGCTAGTAAACACACCCAAACCCGCCGCTATTTGAACAGCTGACGGCTAGTAAACACACCCAAACCCGCCGCTACTTGAACAGCTGACGGCTAGTAAACACACCCGAACCCGCCGCTACTTGAACAGCTGACGGCTAGTAAACACACCCAAACCCGCCGCTATTTGAACAGCTGACGGCTAGTAAACACACCCAAACCCGCCGCTACTTGAACAGCTGACGGCTAGTTCACTTATAAGCCGTATAAGATCAACTATCGATATCAATATCAGTCGCCTTCCTGACTTTTGTGTTTGCAACGGTACCTCCCGGACTATGACACTAGTCAGACGCAGGTGCCGCGGAAACTTTCACAAACTACATTATAATTTTGATATAAACTGATCTTAAAAAGCATACCTACTCTTAACACCTGTGGTGAAAAAGAGTCCAAATGATCAGTGGGAAAGGTCACGGGAGAGATTTGTTTTTACCTAACACTACTTTTTAATAATAATAATTTATCTTTATTTCAGACATACGTCCATATTTTTACAAAGAAAGTTAGAAAGTTACAAAGAAAGAAAGTTAGTAGGGTTGTTAGTAGTACACATAGTATACAAATAACAAAGTGTTAGTAATTTGTTAGTAAACAAAAACAAGTTCAACACTATAACTAAAACTATTTCCTATTCTTGTGCAGGTGTACACTTGCCCAGTACACAATAAACTGGCTGTTTATTTTGCACGCTAACGTTCTGAGGACAGTGTTGGTGCTACCACGGACCCTGCTCATCATCGATGCAGTTCTTTTCCTAATGATGGAGAAGAAATCATCTATTGAAGCATCCGCAAACATTGCGGAAGGACTGCAGTAGGTACCTGGATTTCTTCAACACTGCAACACACAACAACACACTTTAAGCTTTTCTTGCTTGTCGCAATGTTTGCGTTAGGTCACTTTCATTCTATGGGTACGATTTGTTCAGCACACGTCGCTCTACATGCGGGACGGCACACACCGCGAGTTAGACTCAGACAGTGTACATCGACCACAGCGGTTCAACATAAAGCACGGGTCAAACAGGGCCGCCGGCCGGAGGCGCTGGGTGCAGGATGAGGAGTGCGGCACGACTCAGACAAGACGGCCCACAGAATAGATGGCGTAGATGGCCGACTCCAAACAACGAGTGAAAACGCAGACGCATGCGCACACACACACGTACCGCACGGCAGTTTCAAACAAATTGAGTGCGCTTGCTGTTACTATACGGTTTTTTTTTTATGAGTGTCTTCTCGCAGTTCAACCTATAAGGTTGTCGACTGCTTAACCGGGCTTGCCTGTGGTGGCCTTAATATAATATTAAAGCCTCCAGCCAGGGCTTATAAAAAACTTACAAACTAAGCGACTACACGCTAAGGGCCCTGTGGGGTACGGGCCTCGGCTTAGGGCGTCGCTGGGGGGAGGACAGCTAGGGACGGGCTGGATCGAACTGTTCACTTTACGGTAAGCGAGTCCATGTGTGCGTGTGATTTCGCTTAAATTGTTTGCGTTCGGCCTGATTTATTCCGCGGAGTTAGCCTTCTGCAGGTGCTTGTTACGTCGGAACTGTCGCTGGCTCGCGGCGGTTTGGTCAACTGTTAGTGTTGCTTACAAGTATTACCTACGTTGCTAAGATCTTCAAGCTTCGCCTCTTCTGTTGTCTGGTGTACACGAATATAATAGAATGATATAGAAACAAAGACTTTCCTCAAGACATGCTGGAAAATAGAATCGGAAGACGGCAGGTTAAGTTACTTACCAGTTTTTTTAAAATTATTTTGATTAGGTACTAACTATTCGTACCTACCATTTGAAGAACAGTTCAAATAATGGCCAAATAAAGAAGCTTAAAAACTACTCTGCATATTTTTTATCAAAGTATAATAAAGGCAAAGTTTACCTCGTCTGTACCAACCACTAATAAATTGTAGATTCCAAATCAAATTCAATCAATCTATTTCCGATCAGCTCAACAATAGCTGTCATTAAATCTGGATGATAAGCCGCACTCGATAAAACTGCACTCTCGCGTGATTGATAGCTGACTCGATTGCCGGCGGCTATCGTTGGCACTGCCTTCAATTGCCGTCAATTGCCATCAATTGCCACACGCCATTAGGGGGCAATTAAGTTGACAGGTAATTGCTGCATAATCGCAATATATATGATTTACTTCGCAACGATTTTATGCGAACTGATTGCACAAAATATACAAAGATATAGCTCGATGTGTTAATTATGTCCTGGTAAACCATATGCTCACATTGCAGGGTAACATCAGACAAAATGAGTACGATGCGACGAAGTGTGCCGAGGCTGTAGACAAGTGACATCCTGACAGTGGTAGCGTGCTGAAGGGGGGCACGCCACAATTGCGGCGGTAAGGCCCCTCTTTGAGGAGTGGCTGGAGAGGCGCCACGACGTCCTCACCTTCCGCCTGACGCAGGTGCTTACCGGACACGGCTGTTTCGGGAGGTACCTGTTTCGGATTAAGCGGGAGGACACGCCCGGGTGAGCACTGTGAGGATCGCCCGGAGGACACGGTGGAGCATACGGTGGAGGTCTGCCCTGCTTGGGCGGAGCACCGCCGTGTCCTCATCGAGGCGATCGGCGGCGGCGACCTCTCGCGTCCGGCC
>NDFZ01004990.1:230285-241569 GCA_002192655.3 Mamestra configurata
GTGTGAGCTCTGCGTGGTGGCGCGTCTCATCTCACGTTCATCTCGGATGCCGTTCTTTGAGCGCCTGACGTAAGAGCAAAGCGGGCGCGGATGGGGAGGAGCGCGCGGGGTATCGATCACGCTCATCTGGCGCGCCCTGCACCGCGTGGGGGGGGGAGTGTTTGTTATGAGCCTTAATTATGTTGCGCTCCGGTCACGCAAGCATCGCCACGCCGATTACTGGATTGGAAAAATTTTGCGGAAAAATTGAGACCTCAACACCGACCCGGCCCATATCCACCGCCGCAGACGTTGACGCCCTCACACGTGACGTCACTGCTTGCGTGCAAAGCGCCTTAGAGGAGGCCACTACTACGCTACCAACGGAGGGGAGAGTGCTACAGCCGCCCCTACCGCCACGGTTACGCACTATGGTTGCCGAGAAGAGGCGCCTACGCAAGCAGTGGCAGCAACTGCGCTGCCCCGCACTAAAGTCGAGGCTCAACCGTCTCGCGGAGAAGGTAAAGGCCGAACTTAAAGCCTTGGCCGCCGAGAGCTGGGAGGAACGAATCACTGATGCAGCAAGTGACTGGCCGTCAGCGCACAGACTGTGCCGCCAGCTCACTAACACCCCGGCTCCGGTGCGCCCTCTACAGGGCAGCGACGGGGCGCTTAAATATGTAGCAGAGGACCGCGCGGAGGTCTTCGCAGAACACCTGGAGCGTCAGTTCCGACCGAACCCGACCACTGAACACGCTCATGTTGCGGCAGTCGAGCAACACCTTGGAGACTACTTCGCCACGCCGATAGCTCCTGAGGAAGACCCCATCTTCTTCTCGCCGGGCGCAGTCAGACGCGCCATCCGGCGCACGAAGCCCAGAAAGGCCCCCGGTGCCGACGGTATCACCAACACAGCGCTGCGCCACCTGCCGCACCAAATGGTCGCGGCCCTGGCGCGCCTGTTTACGGGGATACTGCGCACGGGGGTTTTTCCCGCCGCCTGGAAGGAAGGGCGCGTCATCATGCTGCCCAAGGCGGGGAAGAACATCCTGAAGCCAGAGAGCTATCGGCCGATCACCTTACTGTCCACCATCTCCAAGGTGTTCGAGTCGCTCCTGCTGCGACACCTAACACCCCACATCACCCCACGACCGGAACAATTCGGGTTTCGGTCGGAACATAGCACGACGCTCCAATTGTCGAGGGTACTGCACCTGCTGTCATCAACGATGAACAAGAAGGAGTACGCGGTAGCAGTATTCCTCGACATGGAGAAGGCCTTCGACCGCGTATGGCACGAGGGTTTGACGCACAAGCTGGCCACGTCCGACGCGCCCCGCCGCGTCGTAAAAGTGGTCCAATCCTTTCTGTCCAACAGGAGCTTCAGAGTGGTGGTCGACGGGGCGCTGTCCGCCCCCCGCCCAGTCCGGGCGGGCGTGCCGCAGGGCAGCTGCCTGTCGCCGGCGTGTTACTCACGTTACACCGACGACATACCAACGACGCCGCAGTCGACGCTCGCGCTGTACGCCGACGACGCCGCGTACATAACAACATCCCTTAACGGGAAACACGCGGCGTTGAAAATGCAGCGCGCGCTCGACCTTCTCCCCGACTGGCTCGCCAAGTGGCGACTGTCGGTTAACGTGGGTAAGACGCAGGCGATCGTCACAGGTTCCGCGCCCCTCCCACCCCCTCTGAAGTTTCAGGGAGTCGACGTCGATTGGACGCCCCGGGCCAAGTACCTGGGTGTGACCATCGACCGCCGACTCTCGATGGGGCCACACGTCCACCGGGTCGCCGCGCAGGCAAGAGTCGCCCGCGCCCGCCTCAAACCAGTGCTCTCATCCCATCTCCCGGCGCGCGTCAGACTGGGCGTGTACAAGCTGTACGTGCGCCCAATACTGACGTACGCCGCCCCCGCATGGTTCGCCCTCACAGGTGAGGGAAACCGTAAGAAGCTCCGCGCGCAGCAACACCTTGCGCTGCGGACAATTGTGGCCGCCCCTTACCTCGTGAGGAACGATGTCATCCAGCGGGACCTCGGGATTGAGGGCCTGGACGAGCACGTGCAGCGCCTCGCGAAGGACATGTTCGCGCGTGCCGACGCATCCGCTTGGCCGCACGTCAAGCAACTTGCGCCCTGGCACGCGCGCCCTCCTGACGCGAGGCGTCTGCCCCGCGACCTGGTCGGGGACGTAGACGGCCCCGTCGCACCGGACATGACGCCTGAGTAGGCCGCTCCAGGTTACACGCGACCTACTCAAACAATAATACTGCCCACCCTTACTCTCATCACGGCGCGCAACTTGTTCTAAGTTAATATAGGCAAGTTGCGTTCCGTCGCACACATGCATTTCTCCACAGGCGCTTAAACTCACGCACCGAATATGGCACTGTGGACTCGCTATTCGGTGCAGACGCACTGGGCGGCAGTACTCACACTTCAAGGCCGCCCACACACACACATTTGACGGCCCTGCGGTCCGGAACGTGACCGGCTAGCTCTGGAAACGGGACGGACGGGGGCCACATACTTACTGCAGGTTCGTCCCAAGCCGACACCTTTCGTCGCTGGTCGTTCTCGCTGGGCCTCCCCCAGGTCACTGGGGGTCTCACTCGGTGGGGACTGACCGCCGAAGGTGTCGTGAAGAAGCGGCACGGAGCTATAACCTTTGTCGCCGCGGCGCGCCTGCAGTCCACATGCATTTATACACACAGGCGCGCGTTGCTATTCGTTTTGAGTAGGCGCGCGCCCGAGGACGCTCCGCACTAAAATGTGCACAAAAACGACGGGCCCATTTCTATGGGCCGAGGGGTGCCCCCGCGGGCAGGGGGCCTAGCCCTGTGACCGCTCGCCACGTCCCCTGACGGGGACGTAGCGACTTCCACCGGATTACGCAAGCATCGCCGCGCGTCCTCGAGGCGGCTCGCGACGCGCGACTCGCGGCTCTAACCTTCGAATTGGTTTCGAGATACGCTTTGTGTGGGCTCGTTATCTCGCGCAGGCCGATTCGAGTTGAAGAAAACCTTAAGACTCGCATCTTCACGCTAAATGATACCTACTCTTAGAAATAATACAAACAGGTACCAAATTTTTTTTTATGGATGGGAAATCATCTAATGACTTCTTCCGCTTTGGGTGAAGTGGAAGGGCTTGTCAGACTCTTACTGACTGAAACCCATCCGTGTTCCTTTTAAAGCCCTTTGCGTTCCAGGGCCACGGTTTGACTCTTTCGAACATATACCTCCCCCGTAAGTACCTGTTCATATTTTTTTTTTTTAATGGGCCAGTAAAAAAGCATTTCATGACCAAGCCCTATCCCGTGCCCGGTTTATTGAGTTAAGTGGTCGAAGCAAACTCACTGATGATTCGCGAGAAAGACGTCCTTCTACGGCGACTACTGAAGATAACGTGAGTGCTGTACGCCTCTCGATTCGGTCCACCACCACTAGAAATTCGACTCAAGAATCCTGACAAGTATGTGGAAAGAAGATCATATCGTCTGAGCCCAATTGAACGAGGGAAAGTCCGTGAAATCATCAAGGAACTATTGGATCATAAAATTATTCGTGAAAGCAAGTCGCCATTTTCGAGCCCTATAATTTTGGTCAAGAAAAAGAACGGCGATGATCGCCTGTGTGTGGATTTTAGGGAACTGAACTCCAACACATCGCGTGATCATTACCCGCTACCACTAATTGCAGACCAAATTGATCAGTTGGCCAATGGTAACTATTTTACCAGCTTGGACATGGCTGCTGGTTTTCACCGGATCCCAATTTCAGAATCCTCAATTGAGAAGACGGCTTTTGTAACTCCTGATGGTTTATACGAATATATGACCATGCCATTTGGGTTGAGCAATGCCTATGCAGTGTATCAGAGATGCATCAATAAAGCCCTATTTTCACTGCTTGGTACCGACGCTCAGGTTTATGTGGAAGACGTGCTAAGCAAATGTGTGGAATTCACTGAAGGAATAAGCGCAAGAAGATTGAGCGCATCCTCATAGCCTTACAGGAAGCTGGATTGTCAATTAACGCTGACAAATGCAGTTTTTTAAACGCTCAATAGAATATTTGGGCAATGTCATCTCGAATGGACAGGTGCGTCCAAGTTCAAAGAAGGTGGAAGCTCTAATTAAAGCACCAGTACCCAAAACGGCCAAATAGGTGAGGCAGTTTAACGGCTTAGCAGGATATTTTAGAAGATTCATTCCGGACTTCTCACGTATCATGGTACCATTATATGAGTTAACCAAACAAGGTGCAAAATGGGAATGGAATGATCGACATGAAAAAGCTCGGAATACAGATTCTGACATCAGCGCCCGTACTAACAATATTTCAAGAAGAAGCACCAATACATTTATATACCGATGCAAGCAGTCTGGGATTTGGTACAGTACTCGTCCAGACGATTGAAGGACGTCAGCATGCAGTCGCTTTCATGAGTATGAGGACAACTGATGCCGAAAGCCGATATCATTCTTATGAACAGGAGACACTAGCAGTCGTGCGAGCTATCAAGCATTTTCGCCAGTACCTCTATGGGCGAAAGTTTATTGACATTACCGACTGTAATGCTTTGAAGGCGTCTAAACACAAGAAAGATCTGCTCCCTAGAATTCGTCGCTGGTGAATGCCTACAGAACGCTGATTTCTTCAGCAGAAACCCAACTGAACTATCAGTCAATATCATGACAAGAGATCTGGACTGGTTGAAAGTTGAATAACGACGAGACCAAACACTACGGCCACTAATGGATACTCTACGAGACAACAACCCAGTAGATGGTTACATATTGGAAGATGATGTTTTGGAAAAAGTTATACAGGATCAAGTTTTTGGGGAACAAACCTGCTCAGTTGTACCCAAATCATTCCAGTGGAGCATAATGAATTCCTACCATACAGCACTGAAACACCCTGGTTGGGAAAAGACTTTGCAGAAAATTAAAGAAACCTATTGGTTCGATAAAATGAGTACCACTGTTCGTAATTTTGTAGACAATTGTGTGATATGCAGAACATCTAAAGGAACATCAGGTGCTGTACAAGCCCAACTACATCCAATCCGAAAACCAAGTGCTGCTTTCCAAGTTATACACATGGATATTACAGGGAAGCTTGGCACTCCAAACGATCAACAATACGTCATCATTACAATTGATGCCTTCACAAAGTACGTACTGTTCTACTATGCCACTAATAAAAATCAGTACAGTACCTACACTAGGTGCCTTAAAACGCCATGTGCATCTATTTGGTACAGATTATTGTTGATGGAGGAAGAGAATTCCCAGGCGAGTTTAAAAACTATTGTGACCAAGTTGGAATTAATATCCATGCCATAGCACCAGGAGTCAGCCGAGCGAATGGGCAAGCTGAACGAATAGTAGCGACACTAAAGAACGCGTTAATTATGATAAAAAATTATGAGACTGAGCAATGGCACAGTGTACTCGACGAACTGCAGTCGGCTTTCAATTGTACTCCTCATCGTGTCCCTGGAATCGCTCCACTCATTCTCATCACCCAGCGAAAACATTGCGTGCCTCCAGAACTCCTAAGTCTTGTTAATATTGATGACCAAACTGTGGATATGGAGGCCCTGACTCAACATGCACAACAAAAAATGACCCTATCTGCGGAACAGGACAGACACCGCTTTAATCAGCGGAAGGCTAAGATTCATCCTTTCCAAAGGGGAGACTGCGTGCTTATAAAGAACAATCCACGTTATCAAACTTCGTTAGATCTTAAGTTCAGTGAACCTTATAAGATCTGTCGAGTACTGGAAAACGACCGGTACCTAGTAAAAAGAGTTGTTGGTAGAGGACGACCACGAAAGGTTGCCCATGATCAGCTTCGACGTGCTCCAAAACCAGGTGATCAGGCAACCGTATCGGCGGTTGAAGATGAACAACCTACAATGCCAGCTGGAGCAACACAGTCAGTGCCTTCCACCTCACGAGCTGAGGTGCCAGAGCAGCAAACACAAAACTCAAATTAAGAAAACGCACATCCACAGTTAATAAATTGTGAGTAACAAAGTGCTTTTATAAAGAAATAATTACTCCTTATCCTTTACCATTTAGAGCCTCTGTGCATGGCACAGCATCGACCTTGTTCATCTTCCCAATAGAGCCTCTGTGTACCACGGCGAACAGGACCGCCCAGAGCACAGCACAATAATAATCTTCCCATTTCTACGAGGCAATCTCCGAGAAACAAAATGTGTGTAGACGTGATGGATGGTCGAAACACATAATAAAAACAAACAAAAGTCAATACATAAGTACCTCTGAAGTACAATACATGGTTGACATCAATATATTTCACAAAAAGAACAACATAAGCTAAAAGTTACTTACAGATACCAAACTCAAAGAACAAAAATGATTCTCATTGTTTCAGAAAATTCCAACTTATAAACACAGGCTGGTGCAGAGCACGCACCGCCTGTCAGAATGGCCGTATCGGCGCAATTACGTTATTTGAAGCATCTCATCAATATGTTACAATTTGTAAGATGCAGTTACATCAATAAATAATTAAATTAAGAGTTGATTAACATTATGATTATGAAATAATTGTTTAAAAACACGAATTCATGCAGATAAATCATTTGTTTTTATTGCATAGTTAAGTTATTGTTATTTATAACTAGATTGTTAATTTATTATTGTTGCATGGTTTAATTAATGCTAAAAATGAAATTACCTTTAAAACTATTCTAAAAGATTGTAAAAATCATTATTTATTTACATAGTTTTATTCCTAACCTAAAANTACTGGAAAACGACCGGTACCTAGTAAAAAGAGTTGTTGGTAGAGGGCGACCACGAAAGGTTGCCCATGATCAGCTTCGACGTGCTCCAAAACCAGGTGATCAGGCAACCGTATCGGCGGTTGAAGATGAACAACCTACAATGCCAGCTGGAGCAACACAGTCAGTGCCTTCCACCTCACGAGCTGAGGTGCCAGAGCAGCAAACACAAAACTCAAATTAAGAAAACGCACATCCACAGTTAATAAATTGTGAGTAACAAAGTGCTTTTATAAAGAAATAATTACTCCTTATCCTTTACCATTTAGAGCCTCTGTGCATGGCACAGCATCGACCTTGTTCATCTTCCCAATAGAGCCTCTGTGTACCACGGCGAACAGGACCGCCCAGAGCACAGCACAATAATAATCTTCCCATTTCTACGAGGCAATCTCGGAGAAACAAAATGTGTGTAGACGTGATGGATGGTCGAAACATATAATAAAAACAAACAAAAGTCAATACATAAGTACCTCTGAAGTACAATACATGGTTGACATCAACATATTTTACAAAAAGAACAACATAAGCTAAAAGTTTGGAACTCACAAAATATACCCATCAATAGCATAACTGCTAACAGATACCAAACTTAAAGAACAAAAATGATTCTCATTGTTTCAGAAAATTTCAACTTATAAACACAGGCTGGTGCAGAGCACGCACCGCCTGTCAGAATGGCCATCAATATGTTACAATTTGTAAGATGCAGTTACATCAATAAATAATTAAATTAAGAGTTGATTAACATTACGATTATGAAATAATTATCAGATAAATCATTTGTTATCATTGCATAGTTAAGTTATTGTTATTTATAACTAGATTGTTAATTTATTATTGTTGCATGGTTTAATTAATGTTAAAAATGAAATTACCTTTAAAACAATTCTAAAAGATTGTGAAAAATCATTATTTATTTACATAGTTTAATTCCTAACCTAAAACTTGAACACGTGCGTCGGGCACGTGGTCGGTCTGTATAAATACGGGTGACAGTCCCAGACCCAGGCATCCAGTTCGATCCAGCCCGTCCCTAGCTGTCCTCTCCCCAGCGACGCCTTAAGCCGAGGCCCGTACCCCACAGAGGGTGCCCTTAGCGTGTAGTCGCTTAGTTTGTAAGTTTTTTATTAGCCCTGGCTGGAGGCTTTAATATTATATTAAGGCCACCACAGGCAAGCCCGGTTAAGCAGTCGACAACCTTTAGGTTGAACTGCGAGAAGCCACTCATAAAAAAAAAACAGCGCCAGGCAGTTCGCACGAGCCGAGAACGAATGTGCATTATATAAAATGATCATTATACCATATAAATTAAATTAAATGAAATTATTTCAATAATTCATTGTATTTTGATCGTTTTATTAAACAAAAGTATATTACATGAAATAGCCTCTGTTATTTCGTAGAAAGTAGGGTAGAGAAGAAATTTTCGAAAAAAAAAAGGTTAATTTTTAAGAAAATTAAAAAGAAAATAAATTGGGTATATCGTGGTATAAAAATTTGAAATAAAAAGAAAAGACAACTGCTGTGGAATTACAGATTAAAACCTAGTTAGACAAATAAAATGAGTCAAAAAAATTACACCAAGCTCTATAAAAAATTATAAATCTGACACAGTGCGCTCAAAATAATTATAAAATTAAAACATCTACAAATAGATCCAAAACTACTTGGCAAATAATTAAACGAAGCAAACTGAATATACCAAAACCTTCTATAGATAATAATTTAAGTAAATAATGAATCCATCACGGAGCCAAAACACATAACAATTATTTTTATTAATTATTTAATCGACAAAATTCAACCCATTGTAAATGCTGGAACCACGGTAACAAAAAATATTTTAAATAAAAAAAACTCCATGTTTATGGCACTTAGTACACCGTATGACGTGATAAAAATCATATCAACAGTCAAAAATAGAAATAGCGTAGGCTACGATGGAGTTTCTACAAAAATACTCAAAGTTGTAGCTGGCGTCATATGTTCACCTTTATGTTACTTAATTAATTTGAGTAGCAGTGCTGGAATATTCCCAATTGCACTAAAAACATCTATAGTAAAGCCATTGTATAAGAAGACGATAAAGAGTTGATGGTGAATTATAGAACGATATTACTCATCTCAGTAATTTCCAAAATTATTGAAAAATATATTTAATTACAACTCGATTCATATTTAGAACACAATAAAATCCTCTGCAATGAACAAATAGGTTTCAGGGAAAAGAAAACTATTAACATGGCAATTTATGATTTTTTAAATACAGTGATGACAAATATGGATCAACATAAACCGGTGTGTAGTATATTCTGCATTATGACTCAGGCGTTTGATTATGTTCAACACAATATTTTACTTAAGAAACTCGAAGCATATGGCATTATAGGCAGAGGTAATATACTAAAACTATTTGAGTCATATCTTCAAAGCAGAAAGCAAATAACGGAAGTCAGTAGGGTCAACATTTCTACAAAACGAGAAAAGTCACATCGGTCGCAAGAACGTGAAGTATGGCATGGTGTTCCACAAGGCAGTGTTCTGGAACCTCCATTGTTTACATTATATATTAATGACTTGCCTAAGTCCACAGAACAACCTATGGGCCTCTTTGCCGATGATAGCGTAGTGACAATTGCGTGTAAGAATCGAGATACTTATAAATCTGACATTAATAACTCACTAATTTCAATTATGGAATGGTTAAATAACAATTTAATAATTTAAAAAAAATTAAAAAAGACTAAAATCATGCACTTTAGTCAGCACTCCTTGATATTAAATAATAATCTAAATATAAACTAACTACGGTTTGGTTGAGTCCATTTTAAGATACGGCATAATTTTTTTTGGTAACTCGACTGACCAGGAACTTATATTTCAAACTCAAAAGCGTTGCATAAGGTCGATGTTCAAACTTGAAACCACTCCGAGTTGCAAGCCCTATTTTCAAAAGTACAAAATTTTGACCCTACCTACACTTTATATATTGGAAAATGCGATGTTCGTAAGATCCAACCCTCTCCTATTTTCTCGCATGGCAGATCAATTTCCTCGTAATAGACGTGGTAGCACCCAAATTTACCCACAACAAGGTAAAACGGCATTTATGCGAAGACGTGTTTTTTGCATGGCTCCAAAAATCTATAATAAACTTCCGAGAAACTGGAAATAGTTAAGGGATGTAGCATTCAAAAAGTAAATATTTGGTAGCAGATAAAGCTAATTATAATTTGAATGAGTTTTTGGATGAGATATTCTGATGATATGTCGTTTTTTTTTGAATAATTTGACTCGGTGACGTTATATAATTGTATTTAATATTTGCATGCCATTGTTTAGGCAAACGTGATGATCTGTTTTGTTTTGTGTTTGTACTCATGTTTGGGCAAATAAATAATTGATTTTATTTTTATTTAGTACGAGTAAAGTTGCCGTTCTCAAATGAGGATATTGGGCACTTCCAGGGTCTGTTTTATATATATTTATAATATTGTGTGCTTTTCCATATTTTGAACAATTGTCAATTAGACAAAATAGGTAATTATATTCATAGGTTAAATAAACACATGCACTTCCTAGTAAGTCATTATAGAGACAAGATTATGTTTTTTGCCACAAATATCTTTGTGGAACATATAAAATCTACTAGGGATACTGTGTGTCTGCCAATTAGTTTTAGAAACACAATAGCTAGGCTATTAGCTTATTATATTAACTCAGACATAAGTAGTATGTCGAAGTCTTGTGTAATTAAATCCACAACGTTTAGTAATATTAATAAGAATCAGGTGGTGAGTCAAAATAACTGTAGCACTTATAGCGCACTTATATATAAATTATTTTACAAATTGTACGAAGGAGGTTCCATGTATCACTATGGAAAAATCATTTGTTAACGTGGAGGCCACATGTAGTTCCATCTCACTGCCAAGTGATGATGTTGAAGTCTTAGAGCAAACTCCTGATATTTATTTAAACTAGTTTATAAGACAACAGAAGTTACCAATAACAGATTAGTTACACCTACCAACATTAAGGTATCTTTTTGCTCTCAATTGGATAAATGTCAAAAAGGGGGTCAGCAGCAAACCTTGAAATTATTTCATAAAAATATTCAGGGTCAAACTCTTCCAAAATATTAGAAATTGAAATGTTTTTAGAGAAAACAATGTTTGACATTGTATGTTTAAGTGAACATTGGTTGAAAGATTACCAGATGCTAATTAGTTATGAAAATTATAGCGTGGGCAGTTGTTTTAACCGCAAATCTATGTTGTGCGGTGTTTCCCTCATCTTAGTAAAAAAATGCTTAAAATTTAAGCAACGTAATGACATTGTCAACTTGTCAGTGGAACATTGTATTGAACTGTCCTGTATTGAGCTGAATAAGCATTTTATAGCGTGCGTGTACAGACCCCCAAACCCTCAAAACTTTACTTTTTTTTTTTTTTTTTTTTTTTTTTTTTT
>NDFZ01004991.1:0-44774 GCA_002192655.3 Mamestra configurata
AAAAAAAAAAAAAAAAGGCTGTCATCTGTGTGAGTCGTTACGGCTAGTCAGAAGTCAGAAAATCTGACACCAGTCTTGCCAAGGGTTACCAATATTTTACCCAGTAACTAGGTCGCGGAGGTTAGTAAGGCTGTCGCTCCATGTAAAATACTGGTATTCAGTTAATCTGGTTTGACTGGAATCCGACCCCAATATAGTTGGGAAAAGGCTAGGCAGATTGATTGGTTGAGGAATTTGCTCGAAAGAGTCACCGCGACCCTAGAACGCAAAGGGCATTTCGAGGAACATGGATAAGTTTTAGTCAGTAAGAGTCAAACACAGGGAGTGTTTGACTCTTACTGACTAAAAGACCCCTCCACCCAGAGCGGAAGGAACCATTTGCTGGTTTCCCATCAGTAAAAAAAAAACAAGAAAAAGGTCGATTGATTGATTTTTCTTTTGCGTTATCCAGCCCGTCGATTCTATAAACATGTGGAAGTGGCTTGGCTGATGTTATTACGAAGTGAGCTGTCATTCCATCTTGATTACATTGATTGAGAGCTCACTATGTGATTACTTCACACAAGCCTTCACTTCAACATATTGTTTCTAGAATCGATCGGCTTGACTATCTACCACCAAAACATAGGGACGTTGAAAGGGCTCGTTCGCCTCGCTGACTGAACGCGTCGCCGCGTCGTTCCATCACAAATTACTTCAGCCACAGACTCACACGCACACACTTATCGTGGGGTGATTTTAGTGTGTTCGTTTGAAGGTAAGACCTGGTTTCTCTGATCTACGAATTTAAAGTTAGCAACGTGGCACTCTGAAACCTGTAAAATTTTGGTACTATTGTAGAATTTGTTCGATTTTAACTTAAAATTCTCAATTCAGAAAGCGCATATACATTCGCTTTTTGAATTGAGAATTTTAAGTTCAACGAGGACTTTTTAAAGTGTTAAAAAAGAATAAGTAAGAATGCATTGAATTTAACATTTTTAATTTTTTTTTATTTAATATTGGTTTACTCTTGACTCTAGTCTAGGTCATAGATGACAGAGACAAAGTCGACGATGGAGCGAACTTACCCAGAAGAAGCCTGTTCACTCTAATTTTGAAATAGATTAGGGTTGTATGCGTTCGGAAACACAGACGCAGGCAGAGAGTTCCACTCCTTTGCTGTGCACATTATAAAAGACGTTTGGAAACGTTTAGTGCGAATTGGTGGAATAGCAACAAGGAAGGGATGGTAACTTGCAGTGCGTCTAGATGTCCGATGGTAGAAGGGGGCCGGTGGGGTGAGGTCGTGGAGTTCCTGGACACTCTTCCCGAAGTACAATCTGTAGAAGACCGACAGGCAGACAACCTTGCGGCTTGCAACCACCAGTTTTACGCCGCCAATGAGCCTTTTAACTCTGATATATTATAATAAGGAGGGAATTATAATAAGTAAACTTTACTCCTACCAGACAAGGGTCTGCTTGTAACATGACTGCATGTGTTGGGTTATTGATAAAAGCTTTTTTTAACATTATGAAACCCTAAGGTACAAATTCCCAGTCACAAAACGCTAAAGTTGTTGAAGAGTCATTATAAAACCATTTAGGATAGGTAACCATGCAGAATTCTGTGTGTGCAATTTAATATTAATAGTATAAATTTTCGACTCGCGGTACGTGTTGAGATTACCTGTAAGTGCAGAGCAAATAATAATTGAAACAAAAATACAGTGACTGACGGAAAAACCGAATCAATTTACGCATCAATAATCCTAAATAAGCCACCGTTGGCAGATGCCAAACTTCCGAAATCTGCCGTAAGACCCATGATGAAACACGCTGGTATCAAAGATCATCAGGACGGCCCGAGGGTAGCATTTAAAACAATGATAACATCGACCCGGAGCGACAGACGCTGAGAATCAATATTGGGGATCAAACGGTTGTGGCGCGTATTCGTGTAGAGTTGTTGATACCGCTTGTTTAAAAAAAAATATTGATAGGCTCGCGTTTGACCACTATCTCACCTGATGTTAAACAATGGTGTGAAGAAGCACGCTTGCTTAGAACTAAAAGTTAATCTTATTGTGGAAGTAAATGTTTTTGTAAAAATTTTAGGGACTGCGCCATCTACACTTCTACCTATCTCTTGGGTATGGTTTCCGCACTTAGTCCTGATGTTGGACCATTGTGCGTGAGCCATGGCTGTCGTCATTCCAACCAGTTAACCTTTCCTCCAGAAGCAGATCAGTTCTCCTAGTGTGTTCAGGATATCTTTTCTTTTCCTCCGTATTTCGGCGACGCCTGTGCACTTCCTCGTCCATGCATGCTCTACACAGAGGACTGTCCGTTATACCTATCGTGTGGAAATGTTTGTTCAGTGAGCAGTGTCCGGTGATGATCCCCGCCACCATTCGTAGGCTGCCCTTATCCAGTCGCAGAAGGCGCCTGGTATCATCTGATTACCTACACTTATTTAGTACCTAGTTATAATCAACTCACTCAAACGGGTTTTGAACATTGACAAAGACTTACAGATGTCTAGGTCCGTAGTTTTAGCCAAAGTAATATATTGCCTACAAATTCTCGGCACAGCGGCGTAATGACCGAGGTTGGTTTTGGAGCTAGTGATACAGAATAAGTCGTAAGTGTTATGCCTTTGAATGAATGGATTTTGATGATTCTTTTTTTAAGGCATTTTTGGGTTAACAAATACTCTAAATCAAGAAGGAGATGGGTTTTGCGACCAACGTTATGGTGGAAGCATCGATCAGTCAAGGGTGTAAGTTGAGGGTGGCTAAGAATTAACGTATTACACGTTTAATTGGAGATGCATAATATACAATAATGTGTATTACCAGACTGCTAAATAAGGGTGACGATGAATGTTTTAACTGTGGCTGACGGACCAAATTATAATTATGCCACCTGCTCAACGATGCCTTTTTTATTTTCCTCACAATTTCAGTCCCCGTCAATGCGGTATTATCATCTCCACACACAACTGTCCGAGACTCAAAGCCCCTATAAGAAATCGGTCCGTCTCAAGAGATAAATATGTAATCTTAATATAATTGCGTCTGTACAAACCGGGTCGGTCAAACACGACCCTCGTTCATTTCCCGCCCTTATTGACTCTCTCGGTCGGCTGGGCCGTGGCTGCGACACTAACAGTGTTGCTACACACACTGATGGATTGCCAGTCAGGAAAATGTTTTTATGTTGAGATGATTTGACGCGACTCTATTTTAATACTAAAAATGATGGCGGATTTTGTGGTTAGTTTGCCGCTTTTGAAACGAGTGGACTCATTTGAAAGAATTTTTAACGAAAGAAAGTTACTCCTTTGTTTATTTACTAACTTGAATTTTGTGTGATTCGATTCAACGGCTTTTTTAATAGTTTAAATAAGATTGAGCTGAATATGTTTATTAATGAATAAGTTTTCCCTGCATCAATGTCCCATTTGAAAAGCCAACTTCATCCATTCATTCCATGTCCTTTAACTTAATAGTTGTTAACCGTCCTAGAACAGAACCTTAACCTGTCTAAAATTGAAAGCCTACAAAAGCAGTCAGGGTACCTACCAATACTACTTGTTTACTCGTAACAGTTTGAAATGAGTTTTATTTTTTCGTAAAAAGTTGTTCTTTTTTCTGAAAAAAAAAAAAACTAAATTCTACCTGTTAAATAGGCATTTCCGGTACAAAATTCCCCTCGGAAACCAGTGATGTAAAGTTCGTAATTTTATGTAATCCTTTAAGAAACTTGTATCGTAGTGTATCGAGGGGAGATTGGGAAATAAAACGTTCTATATTTACACTAGTAGCAAGGTGGGTAATACTTCCTCAAACTTTGCAAAATGTTTATTGTTTTCTTTGGAATTGCGTCAGTTTCGCGAGCGATTGTGTAGTTGCTTATCTGAGATCGTTGTCGTGACCCAAAAATGTCGATAAAAAAAATTAATTACTTTACAAGTACCTAACTACTATGCCATTTTTAGGGTAGAGTCCGTATGAAAAACGGAATCCTTTTGAGATCACTCATGTGTTTGTCTTTCTTCCCGAATTTCCTAACTTCACAAAAACTTTTCCTATTTAGGGTTTCAAACGTGTATAGGATCACTTGTGTTTCTGTCTATCCGTCTGTCACAGCCAGCTTACTCCAAATCTACTGGACAGATTCAGTTGGTGCTCATGTGAACTTGTGTGTAATAATTTTATTTATGAATCATATGTGTCCGGAACACATTGTCTTTAAGAGGCATTAGTCACTTCATTCTAAAACCCAAACAAACCAATACTGCCAAATAAACTTCTGCAAACAAAAGTCATTACAGATTCCTCAACAAGATACCAAACTATACTGTCTTTAATTCCCAATTCAGGGTGACACAACACGATTTAAACAACCTTATCGGCATATCGAGATAATCATGATACGATTTACAGCTCGTATCGATTGGTAATCGATTCCCACGGGTGCATCGAGTTGGGGTGACGCGGTGGCTATATTTTTGTGTTTCTCCGCACTACGCTGTCATGCGGAACGGTTGACTCTGTATTGTTTTGAACTTTTGAATTTTCGTATTAGGAATGTGAATCTGAGTGCCTTTTCAAGCAACGTTCGCATTCGCATCTCAGTCACATTCTGTCAAAATTGTATCAAAAATTAGATTTTTTGACAAAATTGCGACTGAGATGAGAATGCGACTTTTTCTTAAATAAAAAATATACCAACCACATTGAGAACCTCCTCCTTTATTTGAAGTGGTTAATTAAAAAAGTAGTAGAATTGGCCTTCTGATGATATTTAAGAACAGGTGAAGCCAATCTGTACCAACTGCCGGTCAATTCTGTTAATTGACCACCTTGAAATCTCAACAGAATCCACCAGCTGTAGTAATGACAGCTCACTTTATGTTCACTTCACCTAAGTTGTCACGGTGAGTTTTTTTATAGAACAGCACTAGTCTAAAAATATTTGGTGGAGTGAGCGTGAAGTCTGATGGTCGATTCTGTGAAAATGCAGTGAACAGTCAATAAAAATCATAATGTTCCTTTCTCTGGAGCCCTAACCACCGGTAGCTTGGACCCCGCTCCCGACACCGGCGGACTACTGCTTTTTATATTTTTGTTAAGAAATATTTAAAAATTTAAATATTTCTATATACAGTACAGTATGTACAGTAAAATGAATAAAGAGAATAATAATAATATATTTATTTCAGCAAAACAATCCATCCAGCTAAGGTGTATTGACAGTTCACTTCAAGCTCACGCCACCTCACTCACACACTCACAATAAACCTAGCATAGGGCAGTGCAGCAGTGTGATTCTGTAAACATGTCGAAGTGAAGGCTTGGGTGAGGTGATAACGAAGTGCGCTGTAAATCCATGTTGATTACATGGATTTACAGCGATGGAATGACAGCTCACTTCGTGATCACTTCACCCAAGCTTTCACTTCGAAATTTTTACAGAATCGACCGGCAGGGTCGTGTTAGGTCACTTATGAGATTCCTTACATCATTAGTAAAGATGGTAACAGTTAAGAAACTTTTCGCATCATCAACATCACCATAATCAGCTTAAAATGTCTGCCAATAACTAAACGATAGTGGCTCGGTGTCGGATCAACTAAGTGCCAACTCCGGCCACTGTGTAAACGACGATTGACGCACAGGATAGCCATAACTATAATAATGATTTGATAAAAATCTTTTACAAGGTCTAATTGAAAGGCGTAACAAAATCATATAATATTACTATTGTATCATGTTAACAAAACGCAATTTCAAACTATGTGTTTGCGACATTATAGAGAACTCGCGTTCAAGTTTTATTTTTGCAAAAAGCTTGTAACCGTTTTCAGAGTCCCATCTAGCTCTGCACCAAAATTAATCAAAATCAGTTCGGTGATTTAGGCGTAAAAAACAAAAAAGCAAAAAAAATAACTCGCATTTATAATTAGGATTAGGATTTAGTCTATGGCAAGGCCGCCCAACTTATTTTGGAGGTGGGCCATAACATAGAAATCAATTCAGCTTGCGGTGGGTAAACTAACGGCAGTGTTTTACCTAACTTTTTAAATTAAACACGGCTCTAAATTAATTACACTTTTTGTGCTGAAGGCGGGTAAGCCCAAATAAATTGGCGGACCACCTCGTGGCTTCGGGTCTGGCGTTGCGCCACCCTGGTCTGTGGCATATGAAAGTTGATTGTATAATAGTGTATTATTCGCGGAAGGCATGAATAAAATTACAATAACGAACACGGAACATCCCTATTTTTATATTGGAAGGCAAACTAATGTCATTCAAATTAGGAAATAGGAATAATATGTTGTGTATCATGCATGACTGTAATCTGCGAAAAAAAAAGAGGGAGAAGATATACACTAGTAAGTTCATCGGCAAAACTTTTTTATTTTTTTTAATTTAATATGGGTTTGCTCTTGACTCTAGTCTAGATCATAGTTGATAGAGACAAAGTCGACGATGGAGCAAGCTTACCCAGAAGAAGCCTGTTCACTCTAATTTTGAAGAGATTAGGGTTGTGTGCGTTCGGAAACACAGACAGAGAGTTCCACTCTTTTGCTGTGCGCATTATAAAAGACGTTTGGAAACGTTTAGTGCGAATTGGTGGAATAGCAACAAGGTAGGGATGGTAACTTGCAGTGCGTCTAGATATCCGATGGGATGAGGTCGTGGAGTTCCTGGACACTCTCCCCGAAGTACAATCTGTAGAAGACCGACACACAGGAAACCTTGCGGCAATGACCCAAGCTGTTTCCCATGCTAGTTCAGCAATTTATTTAGCAAAAGCGGTAGGTAGGTATTCAAAATTTCTTAATAGGTACCAAGTCAAAACTGGCTTATTATATGGCTGTGTAAAACCTAAATGTACGCATAGCAGCTCAGCCCGCAAAATATAAATAAGTAACTATCAATTCTTAAATACTTACCTACTGATATGAAAAAACAGCCAAACCGATTTAAGGACAGAAGCTACTCAATACTTTTATTGCATTCCACATGTATTCCTAGGTGGTAAAATAACAATAGGTTCATATGGACCCTGTCGGGCACAGCAAGATAAGTATCTAGGTTAGGAGAGAGGAAGCATTTTATGATATGTAAAATTACTTAGGAAACTCTATAGTTATCTATTGAGAGATGTAATAGAATTAAAAAATTAATACTTAAGTTATGAGTTATGACTTGGTCTGCCATTAAGAAAACAGAAGAACTGCGCCAGGTGGTCATACTAATCCTAACTAATACCATGAATACGAAAGTGTGTTTGTTTATTTGTTACGCTTTCACTCCTAAATAGCTGAAACAGTTTTGATGAATTTTGGTACAGAGATAGATAAGATCCTGGAATCTAGTCTATCACAATCAACCAACTCAAACCGTAAAACAAGGCCCTCCTAAACTCCCAGGTCTTAGGTATAAAGACGTTGTTACCTCGTCACTGGTGACAGGTGACAATCTGGATAGCGACGGAAAATTGCATGGTGCACGAGATATTAGTTAAGGTTGTCACTTTTATTGAGCGAACAGTTTTTATCATAATTAACCTAGACGGCAAGGAGACAGATAATATAAGGACTACAAAATCCTCCTGACAGAATCTCGCGCACAGAATCTACCGGAGATTAGCCATAGACGAGGGAGATATTACTTATTGTGCATAACTTTGTTAGTCTTTAATGTAAAAACTACGGAATGGATTTTGATGAAACTAATTTATAAAGGGGGAAGTATTAATTCAACGCGGGCGCAGATGTGAGCATGTAAAGGATAAGGGAGAGAGTGCTTATTGGGTATAAAAAAAAATTCTACATCGCTGTCAACGAGAAAAGTGCCGAAAGGCTAGAATCTACGTTGAATGAAAGTGTTGATTCTTTGGCCTAAGAAAAGCTAACCAGATTAGACCAGTAGCCGGAATCATGATCGTTTTAAGACTTCATAGTAGGGCCTCTGTATGTGTTTATATGATACATTCCACGACTCGATGCTTCAGCAATGCAAGTAAGTACGTAGTACCATCCAAGCGCTTATAGGTGTCTATAACTAAACATGCCTCTGAAACAGAAATAGAATTCTGTAAAGAGTCGACAAACCGCTTGGCAAAGTCTTGAAAAACTAAGAGAATTGATAAAACCAAAGCTCTATTCCTTGAACGTGACAATCCTGGTACCTAGACTGTGTGACGGTTTCGCAAAGAGGTGTGTCTCCACGGTCCCTGAGCCCATGAGTCCACGAGTCCATGGTGTTTGACTTGTAATTACTACATCGCTTATCGACGGAAGTCGCGGTAAGTAGGGTCCTTTTGTGTCTAGACTTTTTAATGAGAAGTTGGAATATGTGTGGCTAAGGCCTATTACGCTGTCTAAGTTCAGATATATTTTTTTCCCTTTTGAGCCACTATGGCCTCTTTTTCTAAATATTTTATTTCACAAAGGCATACATGGGCACTTATAAAACTGCAAAAGATAGTGCACGGTTCCAATTGGAAGTTTCCTACGGAAAAGAAACAGGCGACTGATATACATTGACATCTCCGGTATGAGAGGACACAGGCCGGTGGTGAGTTATGCAGACGATATTCTTTGAGGCTGGCACAAGAGCGTGGGGCTTATCTTGTGCCAGAAAAGAGAGGCCTATGCTAGGTGTGGGCAAAGTCCGGCTGTGTCACTATGAAATAACGCCAAAAAGTTTTCTGTTATTCACTGCAACTCGAGGCAGAATCAAGAGTGGCAACTACTAGAAAAGCGAATGAAGTTCGACGTATCGTGGAGGAGCGATACAACAGTGTTAGATTCCGCGACGGAATTAATCAGAAAAAAACAGCGCAGAAGATAAACTTGATGGTCTCTGCACTTTAGGTACTTTGGGCCTTACCTCTAGATGAAGTGACATTCGATCGGAGATAGCGATAATCGGAATGCAAAAATGTTTAGGATATAACACGTGACATTTCAGTAGCACATGCCAATCCTATAGGAACAATATTACAACCTATTTCAACAATCGTTATCCATGATAAATTATATTTATTTTGTAACCAGGTTAAATAGAGAATGATGATAAAAAGAATTGATTTTAGAGCGGTTACGAACTTCATCCGATCCGAATTCTTCAAAATACGAATAAAAAAAAAAACTCGGACTGAATTCGGATCTTGCTCTTTGCACTAATCCGATATCTGATCCAAATAAAAGCTATTTTCAGGGGCTATCTTTGGATTTGTCCGATTTGAATCCGAGGTGATACGAAAGCGTTCATACAAACAGTACTACGGCTACCTCGGTCCATCAATATTTCTTCCGAATTGGAGACTCACAGATGACGGAGAGAAATCGGATGACGGAAGTCGGTGCGTAAACCATACAAATGGTTCTATGCTTCTATGTCTACTTCGGAACGTATTTTCACGAATTAGGATCGGGTGCAGTGCGTATCCGCTCTTGCACGCCAATCTTTTTTGGTTATTTTAAACTAGATGAGGCCGGTGTTTCCTAGCTGACTACCCTGAAATAAATCACCGAAACAAACTCTCTCGAAGTCTCTTTTAAAGTCCAAACAAACCGTACTGGTCAAATCATGTGAGAACCATGTAGGTTAATGTCTGAGGTGGCCTTTTGAGGGAAGTGCCACACAGATTTGAGTGGACATGTCCAGACAGTGCAAGCATTTGTCAGTTATCGTGTAGCTCAAAATTAGAACTTTGAGGGCTCAACGATTTGACGAACATTACCAATATAAGGATATTTGGGTAGGTCGCATAAATAACTCAAACTGCCAGACTAACTGAAATGAAACCCTAATATTCAGAATACGTCATAATTGAGGGCATTGAGGACCATGTAGATTAGTATCTGAAATGGTATTTTGAGGAAAGAACCACACAGATTTAAGTGGACCTGTCCAGTCAGTGCAAGCCTTTGTCAGTAATCGAGTAGCTCAATCGTTGTCGTTGATAGAATGTTACTATTTTGAGCGATAGACTGTTATCCTAATTAGGGCAGCAGACCTACTATGACTTGCTAATGGCATCCAATTCCGATGATGTAAACGGGATAGTGCTATTCGCTATGTATAGCTCCGTCTCCCTCTTAGAGCGGAATCATGATCGTTTTAAGACTTTATAGTACTCTGTATGTGCTTATGTGATACATTCCATGACTCGATGCTTCAGCAATGCAAGTACGTTTTACCACCCAAGCGCTTATAGGTGTCTATAACGAAAGTAGATTAGAGCCATATAAGTAAGGCGATGATGGCGTGACAGAGCTCAATATCATTAGCTAGATTCGCGCGTTCTCAGCGAATTAATAAAATCTGTGTTTTACATTCAATGCGTGTGTGAGAGCTGTAGGGTTGGCATCTTACAATTTTAATTATGGAAATTGGAAAAGGATGCTAATACTAAAATAATAAAAAGAAAAAACAGCCACACGAGAACGCCAGAGTGTGAATGTATCCGGCATGTCCCCGACGACAAGCCACAAATTCGCCGTTCTTTTTGTCACATATCGCGCTTGCTCTTCATGTATGATGGCTTGCCGTATCGATACGTATTCACCCATTCACAAACCGACCTTGTGGATAGATGACAACGTACCGAGACTCCTCCATGCGTCCGAAAGCACGTGAAGTCGTTGGTCCCAGCTGTCATATGAAGATCTTTGACAGTCCTTACGGGTAGTCAGGAGTTAAAAAATCTGTCACCAGACTTGCCATTTCACAGTTACTGGGTTGTACAGGTCGGATAGGCAGTCCAAATTCAGCTGCATCCGATAAGATTGGAAGCCAACCCCAAAATAGTTGGAAAAGGCTTAGCAAACTGATTGATTGCAATTGCATCATAATTCCTGCCACCACGATTTTTGCGCGGATTTTTCGTAATGGAAAGTGACACGATTTCAAAATAAAACCAATAGTATGTACAGACGCTAAGCACATCAAGCTACCCGAAACTGTCATTTTAAAATCTATTAAAGAAATTTGACAGAAAGTTGTAGCTTGACGTGCTGGCGTATGTACCTATCTATCTTACCTCTAAAGTTAAAATTCTTTGCCGTACTTCGTAAATGAAAAATTTCTGTGCTAAGATAATGAATCCTTAGCAAAGAAGATACGAAAATCTAGACATATTTTTCCACACCATGGCAAAAACTGATTACTTACCTACATAGGTAAATAAAAATAATGCCGGCCACGTTTTGAACATCACATTCTACGATTAGCAACCCTTTTCCAATATCAACCTAGAAGTTAACGCTTCTTAAAAACTATCACTTATCGTATTCCACGAAACCCCTGGAAAGTGGAACGTGGCCATATTAGTACAAAAGTGAAGTTTACCGCAATAACGCAAGCATGGCGTCGGGTAACCCTGCCCATCTTTTTTGTAAGCCACATAATGATGTGTTAAATACAATTTCTGTGTAAATTCAATTATTCATGGCGCCAACATGGCAAATTACTTTGCCATCAATCGTTTGAGCTGACATTTTCACATGGTTTTGCATCAGATAATCTACATTCAACGTTTATTATTACGAATGAGAGCAGGGCTGTGGAGAGGCTGTGATTTATATTTTTTGGGAATGAAAATCAGTGAGAATTGAAAAATACGTGGTCACTTTTTAGCCGACTTCAAAAAACTAGGAACTTTTCAAATTTGATAGGCACACTTGAAGCGATTTGGGTAGTTTTTGGAAGAGTACTTTCTCGGAGTGGTCCCATTTCAATTTGGTGAACATCTGATGAAGAACTTCGGATATAGGCAACGGAACTCCTCAATAAATGATAGCAAATGGACTGGGATTGCTGAAATCTCATGCCTGTCTATTGTTTACACCAGTTCATAACATAACATCACGCCGGTAGGCTGTGACGGGGTAAGCACATGTGAACCACTAAAAAGTGAAAAAAAAAAAACTTTTTACAAAAAAATACAACCAACTTCCAAATAAAAAACACTAAAATAATAAAATAACTTTAATTTCGTCAGTCGGTGTCAAAAACGAAAAAACAACCAAAAACACCGACTGCCGAAATGTAAAAAGTTTTTTTTTATTCGAGTTATCTTGTAATACTGTGGAAATTAGAAATCTATATAGGAGCATATATACCAATCTTACTGCCGTTTTCGTTGCTCAAGATAAAATATTTTAATTTTTTCTATTGATCATTTATCGATAAAGAATCGGTACAAAAACAAAGTTCTGAGCCAATCAAGCAATCTAGGGTGAATAATGATAAGTCAAGTAACATGAGTCTTTCCACCAATCATGATAGTCTATCATGCATATCGACCGACTTCCTGACTATAAAATTCATGAGGGTTTGTTAATTATGCGTTGTATGAAATACATAGGCACATACTCGTAGTGGCATATCGTTTGATACCTTTAAAATAACCTTTTCAGGCTTAAAACACAACACAAAAACTTACAAGCATTCCCCTTAAAATGATTTCCTTGTAAGAGATCATCCAAAATCGGCATAATTGATCCTCCATAGGCTTTCTATAGTCATTCTAAGAGTGCAGATACAGTTAGTTCGATTCTTCCTCGAACATACGTATATGTCAACATACGTATATGTCATTATAAAATGACTTGAGAGATTGTAAACTCTCGATAAATGGTCAACTGAACATTTGGAATACTTATTTACGCATCAAAATTTGGTAGTCTATAAAAACTCCGTATCGGTTCGAGAAATTGTGGACTGACATAAACCGGCGACCAATCAGCACTCTGGTCTACAATTTATCTGTATTGGTGTGATAGTTAAATTGGAAACTTAGCCCCTCATTGATCTTTGTTGGTATGAGCTCATATCTGAAGATACCAATGAGAGCCTTGTTTCCAGATTTACTATCACACGAAAACGGATAAATTGTAGGCTTGTGCTCTGATTGGTCGTCATTTTATGTCAGTCCACAATTTTTCGGATGACTTCGAGATATTATAGACTATCAAACATTGATGCGTAAAAAAGTATTCCAAATGTTCAGTTGACAATATTTCGAGAGTTTACAATCTCTCAAGTTATTTTATAATCTTACGGAGTTTGCCATTTCCCGGTGACTTATGCATTTTTGCCTAGCGACATACTTGTTATACATTTTATAAGACACTTCCAACAGCTCCATAAACTCCTTTCAATTGTCACTTCTATCTTATCACACATAACATGACCACTGAACATTACAGACAACATGCGGACTTTTTTTTTTGTGATTGGCTTCTCGCAGTTCATCCTATAAGGTTGTCGACTGCTGAACCGGGCTTGCCTGTGATGGCCTTAATATAATATTAAAGCCTCCAGCCAAGGCTTATAAAAAACTTACAAACTAAGCGACTACACGCTAAGGGCACCCCCTGTGGGGTACGGGCCTCGGCTTAGGGCGTCGCTGGGGGGAGGACAGCTAGGGACGGGCTGGATTGAACTGGACAACATACGGACACGTTGAATACAATGGCGCCAGTTTTTGTCATTGGCAGAATAGTCGATATCGGCTCTGCTTACCATGGGTAAATAAAGAATAGAAGCAAATAGACGCCAGTTTTTAGTTTGTAGCGGCATCGACACCGCCACAAAAAACTGACGTAGCGAAATGTATACCGCAACAAAAAGTACCGCAGCGACAACTATACCGCCAGCAACGAAGTACGTCAACAAACCCTGCATCGCGGTATCAGAGTTTGCCGTGCGATTTGATCATATGCAACAGTCCGAATATCAACCATCGGGCAGTTGCCCACCAGACACAACACCCGTCAGGTTGGAGGGTCCTCCCTTTTCAATGGAGGTTTGCGGGACTTTACATTTACGTCCTGTTTCGCATACCCTCTATAAGTTTATGGGACATTAGGGGAACGAAGTTCCTTAACGCGCTTAGTGCGATTTAGTAGAAATCGTCACGTAACGAAATGCCGTATGCTGTGTGTGTGACAAGCAAATGAGCACACGAGCAAGTGAGCGTGTGTGCTCATTTGCTTGTGGTGCGCAACTCTCTCTCTCTCTCTCTCTCTCTCTCTGTCCCTGTCTCTTTTTATCATATAACCTCAACACACGGTTGTTCACGTGTAAATTTCGTGAAAACGTATTTGTTATGGAACGTAATGAAATGCCGTATGCTGTGTGTGTATGCGTGTGTATCGAGCCTACTACAAGCAAATGAGCACACGAGCAAGTGAGTTTGCAGCCGGGTGCGCAACTTCTCTCTCTCTCTCTGTACCTGTCTCTTTTTATCGTATAACCTCAACACACGGTTGTACAGACACGTGTAAATTTCGTGAAAACGTATTTGTTATGGAACTTCGTTTCTGACGGAGGCCCCTCGACCACACATTTTTTTTATTTTTAAAACGCTCAAATGTCTCGCTTTCAACGCATTATTCATCAATAAAAAAACATAGTACCGGCTCCACAGTTCCCTGTGCCCTGCACAGCAATAAATAGCATATAATTATAGGTTATAAAGCGTACTCTCGTGTCGGTTAGCGTTAAATGAGAATGCACAAAAACATTCTCGGTAACTATTGTATTGTATTCGATGGCCGAATGAAATCGTGTAGGAAAATAGTGCATTTTGATGCTAGAGTGCGAACTGCGAAGTGACAAACTTCGCACAGTTCGCACACTTGAAGTCGAGGTGGGATTAACGACCGAGCCGAGGAAGACGGGGGCGGAGTTAAACGACGTTTTTTGACAAGTTTGCAATCTTTGGAACAAATATTTCTAAGAAATCATCATCAGCCAAAGGATTGTTTTTCATAAATAGTTAGTTTTTTTTTCAAATATGCACTCGTGTGTGTGTGTGTGTGTATTTAGTTTATAATATATATATATCTCACCTCGGCTGCAATGATAAACTATGCGCTCAAAATGAAATTATTGTACTAATACTAATTATCTAGCAGGAGTCAGCAAGATATGCCTATCCAAATATGTTGCTATTAATGGTGTAAAAAAAAAACTTTTTTGTTGTTCTCACGAATAATTTTAAATAGCTAATATACAACTTTCCATTGTTATAATATATCAACTGCTTTACATCATTTATTCCGCAATATATGGTCATGAAAAACCCACGGATGGGTCAGCTGCCTGTCATCCGTAAGATATGGGAACTGCTCGTGAAAATAATGACGATTATCGGTACTTATTAGTTTTACATGAAGTTATAAACGATATTATATACTATTTGACTGGCCTGTTGGTCGAGTGGTTAGTGACCCTGACTGCTAAACCGGAAGTCGTTGGTTCGATTCCCATCCAGGACAAATCTTTGTGTGATGAGCATGATCATTTGTTTGTTTTGTTTATCAGTTGTCTGGTTGCCATAGCACAGGCTCTGCCTAGTTTGGGATCGGATGACCGTGTGTGAGTTGTCCCAAGATATTATTATTACTAAACTAGCCAGCGGCTACGCCCGCGTGAATGTCGAAAGTAAATAAAAATTTCGTATTGAATCAGTTCAGCCGTTTAGACGTGAAGAGGTTAGAGACAGACAGAGTTACTTTCCCCTTAATAATATTAGTATGGATAATGTAATTTTTACAGAAAATGACAAAATGTTCGAGGTCGCTTCGCTCTTGTACTGTGTATTTAAACAAAAGACAGGCGGGTGCAAACATTGTCGAGCTCGTTGCGCTCGTGCATGCTTATCCACAAAAAATCCAAATACAAATCGAGTTAGCTTATTGCCCCACCGAGAAAAGGGTAGGTACGCTTATGCTCCTTGGCAAGACTTATGTCAAATTTTCTGGCTTCTAACTATCCGTACCGACTGTCAAAGATCTACAAATGACAGCCGGACCAACGACTTAACGTGCTTGTCGAAGCACGGATCGGTCTCGGTACCTGTAATGGATGGACTTCATATGATTTAGATGATATTGTATAAATAATGTTTAGGCAGTCGTGCCAAAGTAACATAGGTATAGCTATACCTATGTTACTTTGGCACGACTAATTTTGATTACCATAATAGTTATTATGGTAATCAAAATAAACTCCAAAACGGATAATTTGAATACAAATACAGCATGATACAAATAAATTATAATGGTTGGGTCACACCAGCGGCCGATGGCGACAGATCGCGCCAATTTGAATAATAAATAATAGCAGTCATCCGTGAAAACTGACGCGACACACTGAACCGAGGGGAACGGACAAATTGTACGGACAGACAAATCGGTTGACAAAAATATCTAAGTACTATCAAATCAGTTCTAGTAATAGACTTTAGAGAAAATTACATTTAATCGGCGATAGCGATCGTCGTAAAATGCAAAATTAATTATTAATATCTAATGAAATCACTCATTAAAGTATCTATTAATATTATAATAATTTATAGCTAAGAGGTAAGTTAGGACCTGTCGTTAATGCATTATTTATGCACGTCATCTTTGTTGCAGTAAGATTTATTTTCATTATTTCTTCAAAATGTATGCAGGGACCGATATAATATTGTGCTACCGAAATGGCATGTGGTCAATTTTAAACATTTTGACTTTTCGACAATCGACAAAACATAGGATGCAAAAGCAGGTTCGAACCAGATCTTGGAAGAGCAAAGCGTCAGTAGCAGACCAAACTACCTTATCATCGTCAGCATCAGTAATCTATGTGTCCATTATATATTTCTTAACAAACCAACTCAGACTGTGGCCACCGCATTAAGAAATACTCTCAACATCAACGAATGATCAAGGCAGGGTAGGTACTTCATAATGGCAACCTCCAAAGCTATCTTAAATGCCTCAGAGTCACATTTTAGGAACTCACAAGACATGATAAGTTCCTTACAAAATGGCCGATAGTTGTAACCAACCGATTCTATAAAATCCTCGTCATGACCACAGTGACCACTTGGTGAAATGAGCTTGAAGTCAATCCAATCAAGATCACTTCAGCTTTGTATTCACGGTGATATGTTTATAAAATTGTACTGCCTAGGTTCTTTAAGTCAAGAGTGAATAGGTTACTTCTAGGCAAGCGTGCTCCAGTGTCGACCACATCATGGCTTACCATCAGGTGAGATGAGAGAGAGTAGTCAAACTCATGCCTATCGATAAAAAAAAACATAGTACAGACGCAATTCGTTATTGCCAAAAAAATCGAGCCCACTCATACCACTCTATGAGGCTATGAAGTCCCAACTGATAGAGCGAGTCTACCATCGAAGCGAAGAGTACAATATAAATTAAAAGCGGGTTCACACACGCGGGCGGCGACATATCGCGCCAATTTGAATATTAATAGTCGCAGCGACGCGTGAAAACGGACGATACACACGGACATGTGGATGAAAAACTGTCGAAAATATATTGATTTTTTTTTTGAGTAGCGTTTTCTGAATTGTGTGACTTTCAAAGTGGCAACGTTGTTCATACGAAAGTTTTGTCTTTTATCACAGATTTGATGTCACTAACTGCAACAGACTGCTGGGAATATTTCGTCCGAATAGTAGTCACTATCCTTGACTAGTTTGAGTTTTTTTGACGTTTTATGCAATAACGAAGTTTATTTTTTATTTCGGTGACAGGATCTTTAATAGTTTCAAAATATTCCTATGGACAAGTACTGCCAGTATTTTCATTAATTGTTGTATCGATGTCTCCACATTGTATAAAAGACAGACAAGGTGTGGGACATGTTTGATGATATTAACCGCGCAAACTTTAAAAGTAACCTCCGAACAAAGTTTCAAGCATTGCAATAAGGACATAGGTAAAAACTGTACCTACACAACATCCTTTAATCATTCAAAACATATTTCCAACAAATTGAAAACCAAAACAATCATCAAAAAATGCCAACTCCAGTCAAAACCAACGTGTGTCCACAAAACCGGCGGAGCGGATCGCATCGCGACCACGCCTTGTATCGACGACGAATAAATCAAACACTAATATATATCGCGCTTCCTGCGTTCCAATGGCTGTGTTTCGTCATCCTCCCGTGACGTCAGAACCCACGTCTTTAGGAAATGGGTGTTTATTACTTAATTTTAGGGAATTATGGGCTCTGATTGTTACCAGTGTGGCAGTGTAGCTATTGTTCAGTTTTCCGGTGAGCCATCGGCCAAGTGATGGAGGACAAAGCAGGTCGTTTTGTTAAGTATAGGTCTGATCGAGTTGATTATGAATTGGAGTGTTTTGTCTGTTGTGAAATTGTTTTGAATTTTTTGGAGTGAGCAGCCCTTTGATAGATGTACGGGTAGTCAGAAGATAGATTTTTGACAGCAGTCTTACCAAAGGGAAGCTGTCTTACCGTGTGTAATACATGTAGTTAGGAAACGGCTGATTGATTGAGCCACTTCGAGACAGAGCAAAGGCACGGCAGCATAATATTGGTATTCTTGCTAAGTGTTTTAATGCCAGTTAATATAAAAGTGTTCTGGGGCCCTACTATGAAGTCTTAAAACGATCATGATTCCGCTCTAAGAGAGAGAAGGAGCTATACATAGCGAATAGCACTATCCCTTTTACATCATCAGAATTGGATGGCATTCGAACGTCATATTAGGGGCCCAGTCCAGTGAAATTCCTTCTCTTTTCCTCTTTCACTGGACATCTATCTATACCTACCTATATACCAATAATAAAGCTGAAGAGTTTGTTTGTTTGTTTGAACGCGTTAATCTCTGGAATTACCAGTCGGATTTAGGAAATATTTTTTGTATATGATAGCCCACTCATGAGGAAGGCTATAGGCTATACGGGAACGGAAAATTCTTACGGGAATGGAAAAAAATGGGATATTCGCGTACGAAGCCGCGGGCAAGAGCTAGTCATGTACTTATAACCGTTGACGAGTCATAAGCCTAAGTTCAACGTCATCGCCAGCCAATGAATACCCTATTCAACCTTTATTCGTCGATCGATCGCCTGCACAATTGAATGATCAGTATCTTTTAATGCCATCGACAATACGCGAAGTGTTCCACCGCGCTCCGTGCGTCATTACGCGTCGCGCGGTGGCGCGTGAAAATTGTCGCATTGTCGCGCCGCGCCAGCCGTGACGGTGTGGCCACACCCTGTGGTTCATCAGCGGTGGGACCGCGGACAGGAGTGTTGGAGCAAACGTTGGTAGGTGTGGTGGATTGGGCCAATGTTGGGTGTTTGGTTGGGCTGTTAGAATTTAAAACAAACATTTACTCTAATGTAAAAGTTATAATAATCGAGTCGAAGAACAATTCTCGTACTTAAAGAGTCATCAAATTCAAGCCGCTTCAAAACTTGTCATAATGTAGGATACGTAAGAGGCGCATTTCTAAGGAACATTCACATTCTCATTCGCAGATTGCCGCTCTGAAGCTCTGAAGTGCCATTCGCAAGGAATGCGATTGGTGCCAAAATATGAAGGATTGATCACGTGACATTTTGACAGTGTTTGTCAAACCCATGCAATTTTGACGTTTTGGCAATCGCCTTCACCACGCTACCGCTGACCGAATGCTGGTCTTGTAAAACAACTGAACGAAACTGACATGAAAAAAAAAACACTTAGAATATATCAAACTGCAAAGAGTCTTCCCAAACACAAATAACACCAATTCCAAAAGAAAATTCTTCAATTAGTCACCCCCGTCTCTCGTTTAATTAAACACAGTGTCAATAGCAATAACAGCCAATAATAAAAAGATATATTTTTCCGCAAATTCTTCTTTCCCCCAACGAGATATTTAATTTTGATATGAAAACCACCATGAAGGTCCCATGCCGAATAAATCTTATCCTCCTTGCTATCTCTTGGCCAATATCACCGTACTGTATTAGCCGTTACAAATTCTAACTTAAGGATTTAGCCACACCACGCAAGCGATTTTAAACTCTATTTTCTGGACAAAAGAGTTGAATTTCGATAGATACAAACTTTTATATTCCAGGAGATGTTGTTACTCAAAATTATGTCTCGTTATTAGAAAAGGTAAGTTTGAATTTCGAATGGTCACTTTCAACATGAAAATAAAACATCACAACCGCTGTTAGTGAAAAATGTACTATAGTTGATGTTGCTAAGGTCGGTTTTGGTTTGTTGGGGATACACTGACCGATCTCAAGGGAATCTAAGCGCGTTTAGTCACGGTTGTATTTGAATTCGCCAAATGTTCAGTAACAAATATTTGGACATTTATTGTGGTGCTGGTGTCGAATATAAAGCGTTGGTTTTATTTGATGGCGCAGATTCGTCACGGAGGATTGTGGTCAACCATGGGGTGGTGCCATAGACTAGATCAGTGTTGCATGTAAAATAAAATTGGAATTATGGAAGATTTATTCCGTAGGCCAATTTTATTCTTAAAAAAAGCGTTCAAATTCAAATCTTGCCAAAATGTAGAATGAAAGCGAAAACTGCCACCCTGATTAAACATTTTGATTTCTTTAGTTCGGAAACGCTCTGACAGACGACTTGCTTACTTATAAACCAAAAAAAAACACGTTTCTTCTATGTTATATTATTTGTTGTTATAGCGGCAACTGAAATACATCATCTTTGAAAATTCCAACTGTCTAGCTATCACGGTTCATGAGATACAGCCTATTGATAGACGGACAACGGAGTCTTAGTAATAGGGTCCCGTTTTACCCTTTGGGTACGGAACCCTAAAAACGAAGAAACTGGCTCAGAATTAAAATGTCTGTGTGAAGTAGTGACGAGATACTTAAAATAGATAAGTATATGGAGACATTGATTCGGCAATAAATGAAAGTACTGGCAATACTGCTCCATAGGAATATTATGAAACTATTGTAAATACTGTCATCGAAATTAAAAATAAACTTTCCAAAAAAAACTCAAACTAATCGAGGATAGCATGCTGTTGTCAGTGACATCAAATCTATGATAAAAATCAAAACATTCGTATGAACTAGCATAGCCATTGTTTTGATTAATTGGCGTATCGTCGTCTCCACCTTGTATGTTGGTCACCAATACAGCTGAATACCAATATTTTACTGCACCAGGACAATCCAGTGACTGGATAACTCGACAGCCAACACAGCTGGTTGTCACACTGTCGTAATTTTGACTACCCCAACAAACATCGACGTAAACGAAAGTTTTCAAATAAAATTAGCTCATTTAATTTAATTAGTACACCTCTATTATATGCTACTGATTTCGTATCTACCTCTACGTACCGTACGTACTATAATTTCGGGGTCTGATTTCTGACTGCGTCTTCACCAAATCGCCCAATCTCGTGTTATATCGAAGGTCAAATTGCTGTACGGAATATGAGCCCCAATTATCACTAAGGAGGTCCTAACAATTTGATTAAACTCACTTCTGGGTAGGAAGCATCGTAAATAGGTTGATAAAATAAGCATAGGTACCAAAATATTTTCGACAGACTGAATTAGTAAATGGTTTTCGCGAGTCAAAGACACCATGGAGGTGTCATCATGATCTATGACTCGCAGAAACACATTTCACGTAATAAAACAAAAACACCATTATTTAAGAAAAACAATGGAGTTTTTAATACGAGACTGAAGATATAGCAGACTTATATTAAGAAGATATAGATACCTAAAGTAACCATATACCAAATCAGTAAAGCGTATCACGTCTACAATTCCACGCAAAATCAGTCCTAACTTTAAAAACTCAATCCGTCATTCTGTGCAAAAAAAAAAGAAATCGAAAGCCGACGTCAGCAACTGTGTCTTCGAAAAAACCAAAAGTAATTTTTACTCAAATCAATCACATGGAAAAAACGGGCCATGTATCTGAGGTAATTCGCTAGAATTCCAACGGAGATTTAGTATAGCCTCGCGTGCTAACTCCGAACGATATAATGAGCGGCCCAGCTCATTGTCCACTCCTAAAAAGAAAAAGATAAATAACCAAATGAGAATGGAAAAACGGCAAAAATGGTAAAATAAAGGTTTCAATTGGACAAAGGCGCCGAACGGGGATAATTCGTCGACGATATGCACCAATTGTCACTGTTTTGCTTTCTTTTTTGGCGGCAAACTGACGGCTTGGGAAGGCGACGCCGACGATAAAATTGTCACGCGTCCCTGTTCAGCCAGGAGCTTCCAATTTTATTGAAATCTCCGAACGTGAGAGTTTCGGTTGCAAATACGAACTATAGAAACTTACGAAGTCTCGTAATCAGCTGCACACGCGATTTGTGAGTTCGAGTTCGGAGAGAGGGTTTTGAATCGCTTCGTATGACTCCAGAGCTTGGTTAGTTGAGTGAAGATATGATAAACTTTGGCACTTCTAAATATAGATCAATGTTAAAAACGAAATTGCGGAATTATTGGGGAATCTGCACTGACGATTATCATCATCATCATCATCATCATATCAGCCGAAAGACGTCCACTGCTGGACATAGGCCTCCCCCAAGTGTCGCCAACACAACCGGTCCTGTGCGTCTCGCATCCATCGGCTACCCGCGACCCTCACCAGGTCATCGGTCCACCTTGTGGGAGGCCTTCCAACGCTGCGTCTTCCGGTCTGACGATTATACATATACCTAATTGGTTATCTTGTGTCTGGGAGAAACCTTGGTTATTAGGTCAGTTATAATGTCAGCAGGTGGGATTGATTCCAAATTCAGTTTTGTTGAAGATGTCACGAGATATCTGGTAAGTTATATACCTATGCAGTTTTGGGCAAATGTAAAGATGTATGGATTATGTGAGGAATATTATGTAAGAAAACGGTGTCAGTGATACCGTGACGGTTGTCAGAACGGAACCATCATTACAGCCGAAAAACGTCCACTGCTAGACATAACACTATGTATGTCCAGCAGTGGACGTGGTGGTTGCGGAATTTGTTCGAAAGAGTCACCGCGGCCCTGGAACGCAAAGGGCTTTAGAAGGAACACGAATGGGTTTTTAGTCAGTAAGAGTCTGACACGCCCTTCCGCTCCACCCAGAGCGGGCGAAGTCATTTGATGATTTCCCATCCTTAAAAAAAAAAGCAGTGGACGTGGTCGCCACTTCGATCGATCCTGTGCGTCTCGCATCGGATCGCGGCCTTCATATGGTCATCGATGCACCCTGACAGGACGGTATGAAAGAAGAAAATGTGTTGCGTCGACTTCTTGAAATATGGGAGAAGAGAGTTGAGAACAAGTTGCCATTTTATCAGCCAGTGTGATTGTCGTAACACCAAAATTAGAAGGAATTGATCGTGATTTTTCGACAGGGTTTATCATTCCCATACATTTTGACGTTTGACAATCGCTTTCGCCACGCTACTGCTGACAGAATGTCAATGGAGCCTAAGGTCAAGAAGATGATGAATAACGGCCGATTTCAATATCGTATCTACCTTTAACCAACTGTCAAATTAGCTACCAACAGTAGCTGAAACGTCATGTTCTAAAGGCAATCATGACGTTTCAGCTGCTGTTGGTAGCTAATTTGACCGGTGGCCAAAGGTAGATACGTTATTGAGACCGGCCATAAGCAAACCAAACAAAAAAACCAAGAGATTTCAATAATAGCCAACTAAATACCAGTTTTATACCAGATTACACTGACATATCACTCACCCGTCACCAATCAACTGAAATCGGTGCTTAAGATAAATGCAAGCGCGTATTAACATGCTAAGAGACACACATCGGGGTCACAAGCACCATTAATTACGTGTATCACGGCAGGTAATCTTGCAGTAGCTCGGGGCGGCTCGGCAGTTCTCGGGAATTGTCGGAAATAGATCGGGCCACCCGTCGCGCGCGCATGTAGTATGATGTTGGTGTTGTTTTGCAGTGTAATAGCGAAAGTGTAAATAGTTATGTTTATTGCTTGTTTTTTTTTTTCACTATCATTGGTTTCAAGCCTTTCTATCAAAGACACAAGATTTAGGTAAAATGTAATCAGAATCAGCTGTTCCCTACTTTTGTTGAGTTATGCGTTTGTTTTTTGCATAATTCGTGTCTATGATTGCCGGGAAGAAATCAACTTGTAGAATAAAATGTTACATTGTTAGCAAAAAGCAAAGGAAAGATTATGAAAAAAATGACATGCTAAATTAGCCTCAAATAAAGAGGGAGCAGGAAAATGGCAATAAAAATTATGGTGGAATTAATATTCTCTTAGATTATCAATATGTATGGAGCTTTGTTTAACCACGAACTCCTTACACCCACGAGTTTTGTGATGCTTAATGCCAGAGAAAACAATTAACGGCCAAAATTATTATTGACTGCCTCACTATGATTCCCATTATTCCCAAAAACTGCATCCATTATGCATGTCAGGCGCCTCATGAGAACTAAGCAGGACGTCTATCTAAATTGCAGGGCGATTAATTTCTCAGTATCCTTGTTACGTATGCAACGATGTCTTGCAGCCAGACCACGAGACAATTGTGCCCAAAAAAATAGGATGTCATAAATTATTGCTTTGTATCAATCGTTTGGCACACAATGAGAAGTTTTTTGCTATTTAAAATACGAATTTTGAAGATGTTTCGTTGATGTAGAACAGGCAATTGGACTGGTTATAAGAGGTGTCTCGGCAAATTGGTGCGGAGTGATTTGTGGGACGATAAGTTGGAGGAAAGATAAAGTATGAGTGCATTCGGAGAGTAAGCTGTACCAATTGCATTATGCAATTGTGCTCTATTGCAAACGATAAATGATATTTATTTTGTAAGTAGGTTTAACATAACACTTTTACACGTCAATCTTTTTTGGTCATTTTCAAACTGGATGAGGCCGGTGTTTCCTAGCTGACTACCCTGAGAAGAAACTCCGAAACAAACTCAGAGGTCAAAGTCTCTTTTAAAGTCCATACAATCGTACTGGTCAAATCATATGAGAACCGTGTAGGTTAATGTCTGAAGTGGTCATTGGGGAAAGTACCGCACAGATTTGAGTGGACCTGTCCAGACAGTGCAAGCATTTGTCAGTTATGGTGTAGCTCAAACTTAGAACTTTAAGGAGCTCAAAGTCAAATTGCAAAATGGAGCATACTTGTCTTCTGTGCATATATTTTTACAGTAGTATACAAAGTAAGTTTACAAACATGACACAGAAAAATAATACTTATGTCTATAAATAAGTAAATCAAATTTAAATGAAATTAATTGACACTTGTAAGCATTTACAAGTAAATCAAACTAATTAAGCCACTAGGCATAAATGGTGTGCCCGCTCTACGGTGTCCTCCGGGCGATCCTCACACTCGAATCTGAAACTGGTATCTCCCGTAACAGCAGTGTCCGGTGAGTACCTGCGTCAGGCGGAAGGTGAGGACGCCGTGACGCCTCTCTAGCCTCTCCTCAAAGATGGGACTTATCGACACAATAGTGACGTGCCCATGATTGACGCTCTTGGACTTATACAGTAGGTAGTTAGCAAAATTACTTTCGCATATTTAGGCGAAAGTAATTTCCAAGCATTTCCTCCACTCGACTCTATCAAATTGACTGTTATCAACATATAACATACATATCATATTTATTGAAATTAATCAATGGATTTCCCCGTTATCGTGACTGATTCGATTAGAGTGGAGGAAGTTTCCTTCCTTTAACAAATTCATACAATCCGAAGATCTAGAGATTAAAGGCTCTCATTGCGACTCACTTGGGATCTCAATTTGAATAAGTACCATAATTACTTTTAAATAATTTGTACTTGTTTTAATTTATAACAAACATCGACGAAGTGTGGGCACGCATTGTTTGTAACCAATCGACTGACATTCCGTCAGCTCAATTTGACATATTCTCAGCGCCATCTTGAAAACATAAGATCCATTTTCAAAATGTCAAAACTCACAACACCCATCCCTATTCAGCCTCAATTGCGCAAGACAATCAGTACAGAATCTAGCAACACGTCCGATATTATAACAGTTTACGTGAACTCCACGGGACGTCGTGAGTTCTCGCGGGCGACGCGTCACGACGCGGGAACGTGACGACATCGTTTGTGTATTACATCTAATTTAACAGAAAACTCGTGTAATGTGTGCTTGGAAGAGGAATTTTGAATGTGAGATCAGTTCAAGAATGAATGCAATAGAGATATTATATTGTTATTTCGCGAGCGTAACATGCAAAATTCAGTTGGTTCAGAAAGCTAATATAAGTACTTAAAAACTTTTTTTTATCATTGATAGGCACGCGTTAACCCACAATCTCACCTGGTGGCAAGCGATGATGCAGCCGACGATGGAGCACGATAAAGACCCAATATCACCTCGGCGACAGTCAATGTCATAGTCAAAATAAACGGAAATTAGGGACGTTTTGACAGTTTGCACTAGATGCAAATGCGTACTTGCCTTAAAAATATGGAAATTGCCCTTTTGTTCTGATTGATTGGGTCACTCTTTCTAAAGAATGTTTAAAATATCCAAGCGATTGGCAGAGAGCCTTCTGTCTGCTTAACAAATCACATGCTTCAGCCCGTGGTTTCGCCCGCGTGTAAGTCTAAGATTATCCCAAGGGTAAATAATAAAAAAATGGTTTGAAATATACGAACCAAACGTTTTGTTATTAGGTTTATAATTTTGGTCGGATCCGTTAGTTAGGTACATGTCTAGAACAAAATGTTCCATTCGGTAAGTCGCAATCTGTAAAAAATTACGAAAAATGAGTATTTTAAGTGTTTAGATTGCGACTAAAATGCAAATGCGAACGTTGTTTATAAAGAGTATAATGTCGCTGGTAAAATTGTACGATTTGACGTTACGCATGTTTTCAACGCACTGTAACGTCTTCATTTATTGTTTACGTGAAAAAAGAAAACATACGTGTCCAATATTTTTGGAAATCTATCAAACGGACTAACTAGATTTTTTCAGTAAAATACCCTATTGGCTCTCAGGTTGCTGGGGCGTCCATTTATCCTGGGGCTGTAGACAAAGTTCCATTCTATCAGCGATAGCGGATTGTCGGAATGCCAAAATATTTAAGGGAAGATTTTTTTTTTTTTGAGGTGCGTTTGCTCTTGACTCTAGTCTAGGTCATAGATGACAGAGACAAAGTCGACCATGGAGCGAGCTTACCCAGAAGAAGCCTCTTTACTCTATTTATGAAGAGATTAGGGTTGTATGCGTTCAACTTCCACTCCTTTGCTGTGTGAACATTTGTCTAGAGACTCAAAGAAGTGGGAACTTGGTCGCATTCCGCCGACGCATTTCTCAAAAATAACAATCCCAGTAACACAGTTAACAACTAATACAAAATAACACATCAACTCTTTAATAAATTTCCCTTAAAATGGCAAAAACCTTCGTCCTGGCACACGACGATCGTCGGCGAACATTCGTTACGAGTGGCGCCCTCTGCGAAATGTCGCCAAATTCATCAGTTTTTGTCGGTAACGCCATTCGGGAGAGGGCCGAATTTTGTAAGGGAGCGTGCACATGAGAGGAACCTTCGGAGGTAAAGGGAATTGGACCTATGAAGAATTAGCTGTACAGAAATTTTCGCGAAGGATAGTTTTAGCATTTAATATATACGGCCACCTTCATATTTTCGAACTCTATCAAAGCTCTAAAACATGGGTTAGACGCGTACGACATCTTGGAATTTAATCTAGTTCAGGCGAAAAGGTGCTTGTATTTCTATCTATCTATATTTTTTAAATTCATAACTACAAAATCTCTTATTCTCCTTTAGAACTAGGCTACTACTATGACGTCTTAAAACTGTCATGGTGCAGGTGCAGCATTATCACTTTTTCACAAAGGAATCGTGATGGCATTGGCGCGTTATAGCACGGTATATATTACGTCTCAAGAATTAAAATTTAGAATATGCTAATCAGTTGCTAAAAAAAGTTCAAATATTTTTTAAATAAGGCCGATAATCCTTGCGCCTAAACTTTGCCCGCCAGTCTACACAGTCCTTTAAACTGTCATTTTTTCACGGCAGCACAATTGGAGCGGCCGGGTACTTGACAGAAAAAGCCCTGAAATACGAGTATCCCCCTGATATATACGATGGGCTACTTTTGTTAGCTTAATCGATTAAATTCCCCCCTTTTTTACAGGTATCGATACTACAATTGATGTTTCTTATCGACTAAATGAGGTTACTTTTTTGTCTCGTTTGTTGGTCGAGTTTTGTAAATTTTTTGTGTATGTCGTGAAGGATTGGAGGGCTTGTTGCTAAGTGGTGCTGTAGTCTGATTTTAGTCTTTTAAGCTTATAATTTGCTCATAAATGATTCAATGTGTTCTATATAGGTATCAAAAACCGTTGTGGAATTTGTTCGAAAGAGTCTCCGCGGCCCCGGAACGCAAAGAGCTTTAGAAGGAACACGGATGGGTTTTAGTCAGTAAGAGTCTGACACGCCCTTCCGCTCCACCCAGAGCGGAAGAAGTCATTTGATGATTTCCCATCCTTAAAATAAAAAAGAGGTACTAAAAACCAGGTGCTATGTTACCTGTAAACTTTCGTTTTATAAACAGAGCAACAGAGCTTGCGAGACCTATATTTGAATAGGTATACAATTCCTATTAATGGTCCCTGGTTATTTATGTAAATATAAACATCTAAATATATATTGACGAAAATAAGAAGTTGCAAAATAAGATGAAGCTGCATGCTTAGATCACCCAAGAAGACAATGCAGAACACTTATACTGCAATGAACGTCCCGAAGATGATATAAATTAGTTAGACAACCTTTTGCCTCGAATATAGCATCTACCCAGTGTGCAAAAATCTTGAAAATGTTTGAGGTTTGATGCATGGACGTTAGTTACTCTTTCAAGCAATTAAATACTATTAAACCGCTTTTGATTAACCTTTACAGTACGTAATGAAGGCTTGTATATCAGATAATAATAGAGCTGAAGAGTTTGTTTGTTTGTTTGGACGCGCTAATCTCTGGAACTAGCAGTCGGATTTGAAAAATTATATTTGTATAGGTATGATAGCCACATTCATGAGGAAGGAAGGAAGAGTGGGATAGTCGGCTATAATTGATTAAATAGGGATTTACTAATTCCAGTATGTAAATGTTAAATAATAAGTAAGTATGTTACTACATTTATTTTCACCAAAACCTGATTTTACGTCCTTACAGCAACGTCACAAGGATAAAAATAGGACGCCCTACCCTTTCACGATAGACAAACTTCATTCCATGTTTCCAAGTCACAAAGAAGTCAGAAGGCGTGGCGATCAGCGGTAACCACCTAACCACCTAGGTAACCACCGCAATTGCGTGTAACCACCGTAATAACAGGCAGTGTGAGGCAATTCCCATCATCCATTATGAATGACAATCAATCTAGACAGTTATCGGGCAGTCCGTGTAATTGATATAATTGTATATCTTAGTTATACCAATTACTTGCTAATTGATAGGCATTGTAGTCGAAGTAATTGATTTAAGCTTGGTTTTTGAAGCAGTTGTTTTTGTTAGGTTTTGTAAAAAATGCAAATAAATCCACTGGCTTACAATTTTTTTTTTTATTTGTCCTTTTGACAATTCTATCTTTTTTTGAAGGTTTTCGACGCACTGTGCTCAAATTTGACGTACAAATTTTTCTAGCATGACATGATTTTTAGGAATCTTAGGTCAAAAGTATCAAAACATCGATTTTCGACATATCGCAGTATTTATATATTTGTACCTATCTGAAATGGCTACCATCAGTTACGAACCTTATGTTAAAATTATTTTTTTCGGATTTCATTTTTTCATCTTATACCGTCAATCACTGATAGGGTATTTTTAAATAGTAAGTTTTTCATACAATTTTATAACATATTTTCGGAGATGGAATGAGGTATCATAAAGAATCAAACTGGATTAGTATGGGGGCAAAAGCTTTAACCTATGGCCAACTTTTATGGAGCTTATCATTTATGTTAGGTATGTTATAACGGTGCCTCAATACTCGAAAATACGCTATCCTGACGTGCTAGAAAAATTTGAACGTCAGATTTAAATTCAGCGCATCAAACACCCTTCGAACAGTCATAGTATTTCTGGGATAAAAACCATGTAAACTAGTGTTACGGATTGTAAAGACTGACTGACCGTAAATATAGAAACATCCTGGCCAAAAACGTACCGAACGTTTGGGGAATACTTTAATTTTGCGAACAGCTAAAAACGTACCAAACGTTTGGGGAATACTTTAATTTTGCGAACAGCTAAAAACGTACCAAACGTTTGGGGAATACTTTAATTTTGCGAACAGCTAAAAACGTACCAAACGTTTGGGGAATACTTTAATTTTGCGAACAGCTAAAAACGTACCAAACGTTTGGGGAATACTTTAATTTTGCGAACAGCTAAAAACGTACCAAACGTTTGGGGAATACTTTAATTTTGCGAACAGCTAAAAACGTACCAAACGTTTGGGGAATACTTTAATTTTGCGAACAGCTAAAAACGTACCAAACGTTTGGGGAATACTTTAATTTTGCGAACAGCTAAAAACGTACCAAACGTTTGGGGAATACTTTAATTTTGCGAACAGCTAAAAACGTACCAAACGTTTGGGGAATACTTTAATTTTGCGAACAGCTAAAAACGTACCAAACGTTTGGGGAATACTTTAATTTTGCGAACAGCTAAAAACGTACCAAACGTTTGGGGAATACTTTAATTTTGCGAACAGCTAAAAACGTACCAAACGTTTGGGGAATACTTTAATTTTGCGAACAGCTAAAAACGTACCAAACGTTTGGGGAATACTTTAATTTTGCGAACAGCTAAAAACGTACCAAACGTTTGGGGAATACTTTAATTTTGCGAACAGCTAAAAAACGTACCAAACGTTTGGTTAATACTTTAATTTTGCGAACAGCTAAAAAACGTACCAAACGTTTGGGGAATACTTTCATTTTGCGAACAGCTAAAAACATACCAAACGTTTGGGGAATACTTTCATTTTGCGAACAGCTAAGGAGTGGCACCATCCCATCACCTCCCCTGGGTGTCGTAAGTGGCGACTAAGGGACTCACCAGAAAATGGAAAACAGCATTCTCTGTACATTGCAACATCTAAATTGCGCTCGCCAACCCGCCTGCCAAGCGTGGCGATTATGGCAAACCCCCTTTGGGGGTGGCCTATGTCCAGCAGTGGACGACTTTCGGCTGTTATAATGATGATGATGATGAAGGAGTGGAATTCCCTGCCGAAGTCTGTGTTTCCTGATAGCTACAACCTGAGGTCTTTAATTCAAGAGTGATTAGGTTAATTCTGGGCTAACGAGATCCATCGTAGACCACATTAACACGAATACGAAATAGCTCAAACGAGGACCTATAAAAAGTAGGTACTTATTAGTCTATACAGAAAGACAGTGGTTCATTTTGACAGTAGAAACTTGTCAACAAAGTTAGATTAGATGTTGCGATAACTGACATAATTAGCACTAATTTTATAATTGATCAGCGAGCGTTAAACAGTCGTCTACTCCACTTCTTGTATAGCTCCGTTATATTTATCTAGTTTTCCGGCTTTTGGCACGAACATCTATATTTTTCTCAAGGAATTATGGCAGCTATTGTTTCGAGATTTTAATTGTCCTTAATTGTTTCACAAAGTTATGGATTGATCTTCGAGGTTAAGCAACGCTTGGCGGTGGCGAGGTTGGTCCGTGGATGGGACCTATTAATTTACAGATCGAGGACGGAGTGAAGGAGGGGTTTCGGAGCTTCGGAAAGTAAGTAATGCCGTCCGTCCGTATCGTTTGTAGATCTTTGACAGTCGTTACTGGTGCTCAGAAGCCAGAAAATCTGACACCAGTTTTGACGAGGGTATCGTGTTGCCCAGTTACTGGGTGGTGGAGATCAGGTAGGCATTCGCTCCATGTAAAGTACTGGTACTCATCTACATCCAGTTTGACTGTAAGCTGATCCCAACATAACTGGTTAGGTTAGTGCGAATGCCATCCAATTCCGATGATGTAAAAGGGATAGTGCTATTCGCTATGTACAGCTCCGTCTCTTTTCTAGAGAGGAATCATGATCGTTTTAAGACTTCATAGTAGGGCCCCAGACGATAATAGAGAGTATTTTACTTGACAGACCTACGTTATTAATATCTTAGAATGTATCAAACAATATAAGACTTAGATTATTATAATGTCCCAATACCGCCCCGCGATGTGACGTAAGCGTCATAAAATGGCTCCGCGGCGTAGTTTAATAACCGCGCGCGTTAGATCTATTAGCGGGTCGAAGACAATTCATGTTTTTTTTAGTAGGTAGTGGAAATCCATACTAATATTATAGATGCGAAAGTGTGACTCTCTGTCTGTCTGTTACCTCTTTACGCTGAACCGTTTTTGATGAAATTTTATATAGAGATAGTTTGAGTCCCGGGAAAGGACATTGGATAGTTTTAATACCAAAAAATCATCCTTCAAGGGGGAAGATAAAACCAATGAACTTTGGCACTTGATAAAATCCTACTAATATTATAAACGCGAAAGTTTGTAAGTATGGATGGATGGATGGATGTTTGTTACTCTTTCACGCAAAAACTACTGAATGGATTTTGATGAAATTTGGCACAGTAGTAGATTATAGTCTGGAATAACACATAGGATACTTTTTATCCTGGGAAAATGTTCCCTTGGGTTAATTTTCGACAATCACGCGGGCGGAGCCACGGGGGGCAACTAGTAATAAATAAACATATGTTTAAGCGTTTTTGAAACAATATAAAATTGCTGCCCAAAGTAACTGATCCACGCGGGCGAAGTCGGAGGCAAAAGCTAGTTTAATATAATCTAAATAACCTAGGTAAAAAGGCTAGGCTTCTGTGTTCCTCTATACATTAATGCAATACTACGTAAAAAATGCGGCTTGATTGACGGTGTGAGCACTGCGATAAACAGAGGAGAGCCACTGGCATCTGAAGTGTGGCGATTAATTGCTGAGCCGCTGAGCAGGTGAGACACGGGCCGGTGACTACTGAGCGGCAGACACCGCAGCCAGAAAGGTAGACATTCTTAGGAGTAGGTAAACGAGGATAGGAATTGTTCAAACTGAGACTTGTTGGAAAACGATTTACTCGGCGCGGTGTTACGAATCAACTTTCAAGTCCTAAGGCTGCGTTTCCACCAAAGATGTGCGAGGATGCGTAGCGAGGGATGTGAACCAATAGAATCGCTTCATTCACCGAGCCTCGCGCAGCGGAAGCGATTCTGGGTTCTTAACTAACACATCACTCACTACGCAACCTCACACATCTCGGGTGGAAACGCAGCCTTATTATTGGAAATGAATGAACCGTTTTTAATTAAACTTATTACTCATGTTGCAAGATACCTGGGTCTAAATAGTTTGATAACGAACAAGAGTTCAGAGGGATGAAGTGTAATTTTTCACTTTCTATAGTTAACCTAAAATTGCTCTCTCTCTTTCTCGGTATCAAAAAAACTTTAATGAATATGTTTGTCGTTTTAACAGTTACATCCGCAAGTTCGGATGAGTCGTCGCATAGTTTTTTTTTATAAGAAAACGTTGCCCCTCACTAATAGTTAATATTGATGTGGTCATATCGGCCAAATAGACAAAAAAAAATTGTGTTGTTGCATTGTCTGTTCTTTAGTTTCGCCGGTCTCGCTAGCGGATATGTGTAATAATATCGAGGTTAAATCGAACAAAAATACTTCTATGTATAAGAATCGTTATTTTATTAAATTTTTATACCGGTAAATCAGAATTATAAGCAATTTACCTAAATAAATGACAGGTAGTTTGCTCTTTCTAAACATTCGTCAACTTTCTCCAATATGGTTATCTAAACTATTAGAGTGACAACTATGAGGTTTTTCTTTCAGTACCTACAAGGTTACAAACTTACAATCATAGTTAAAAACCAAATTAGACTTAGAATTTAAATCGCGTGTTTTCCTTGTCCATAATTGTAAATATAAAATAAATAAAATTACGATGTTTTGAGTTTATTATGTATCTTGGGTAAGTAATATTAAAATATCTGACCTCAAGACAGCTCAATCACCCGCATCGGAACATGAAACCTTTATGAAATTCTATTATTAATTAATTTACCAGTATTAAGCAACAAGATGAACGTACACACTGTCTACTTAACTTACACTGGCCAACAAAACAAATTCATGACAAACAACTTAGCTTGTCTCGATCATTTTCTAAATACCTTCAAAACTTTCGTTTTTTTTTTTTTTTTTTGTTTATTTAATATGGGTTTGCTCTTGACTCTAGTCTAGGTCATAGATGACAGAGACAAAGTCGACGATGGAGCGAGCTTACCCAGAAGAATTCACTCTAATTTTGAAGAGATTATAGGGTTGTATGCGTTCGGAAACACAGACGCAGGCAGAGAGTTCCACTCCTTTGCTGTGCGCATTATAAAAGACGTTTTTTTAAGCGCTGATACAAGTTGCACAAAACTTCTTGTAGTCGCAAATAATTGGTTATTTAAGTATTAAAAATCAAATTAAATGTACTCATATTTATATAACTCAGTTTTCGCAGTAAAACAGTAACTACCCGTCATTTATTTACGTAAATTGCTTATTATTCTGATTTACCAGTATAAAAACTTAATAAAAAAACGGTTATTATACAAATAAGTATTTTTGTTCGATTTAACCACGATATTATGACACATAGCCGCTAGCGAGACCGGCAAAACTAAACAAAAACAGAAAATATTCATATACACAAATGTTTGTTTATCTATTTGGCCATATGACCACGTCAATATTAACTAAGAACACTACCTTTCGGTACCATCATAGTTGCATATTTAAAGTGTATATTATTATTTATCTTATATTATTATTTAAGTAGTATGATATTAATTTTAGTCATATTTATAGGTATATAATATTCAGTCTTTTTCTACGTAAGTACAACTTTTACACACGATGTTTACATCTCTTGTATTCGACTCTCCTTTCGCAGGTATGCTGGAAGAGATTTCTTCAGAAATAAGCATCACCTTTGTACCTACTTTTCTGTTTCCTTTTTCTTATCTATTTGTTAAATGTGTGTACATAAACTGTTAAATAAATAAATAACTATGCGACGACTCATCTGAACTTGCGAAAGATTCGTCGCCTTAAAATTTTAAAAGGGTAACATTTCATCCGCGGATGAAATATTTTGCAGATGAATAGTCACCTGCAAAATATTCACTTTAGTCTAGATTCTAGACTAAAGTGACATTGTATCTGTGACCGATTACGAGCAAGAGGTTCTTGACTCTAGAACCTCTTGCTCGTTAACTAGCAAAACGTTAATCAATTTATGTAGATACAAGTAGATGCTCAAGTTAAGTCGACCCATGTTTTCGCCATAAGCGAATCTTGTTCGAACCAAAATCACGAATAATTACCAATACCTACATAAATAACTCCGGGTCTTCATTCTGTCATCAATTTATTCCCTTAAATGGAGTTTCACTTCTTGTGGGGCATGACATCCTGTGTTTTTCTTATTAAATCAGCTTAAATTGCCTTGGCAAATAATTGTTGATAGGTACATACGAGGTAATTTTGAATGCAGGTTAGGGAGCGTTCAATTATTACGTAACGCAATTTTTGAAGATTCTTGACCCTCTCTCCCCCCCATATAACGCGCCGTAACGTTTATCTGTACTGCCCTCCCCCTCCCTAAACGTTACGTATCATCCAAGTGACAATTTTTACCTAAAAGTCACAATTATGTCTACTACTCTCATGTTACCAATTTTTTTAATTAATAAATGTCATTTCATGATGTTTATTTTTGTTTGGCAAAATGACTACCTACTGTTTAGTGACTGTGTAACTCGAAAATATGTTTAGTGAGCTAACGTTAAATAAAAAAAACAATGTTACGTAACGCGTTGTTCGAACACCCCTCCCGCCCCTGTAACGCATCGTAACGTTTTACAAGACCCCCCCTCCCCCCAAATTGCGTTACGTAATACTTGAACGCCCCCTTAACGGAACGAAGATGTCATAATTCAGAGATCCATGGGCTGGTGTGTAAGTGGTGATGACGGCATCGACAATCTTTTAACTGTCATCTTGTTTTTTTTTTTTATTTTACTTTTCAGAGCTACTTTTGTAGATAATAAGCACTGCAAAGAAAAACCTCTGAAAAATTGAGACCAAGTTATTTCATATTCTGTTTTTTAGATCCAGAACGCAATATGTATTTTTTTTTTTGTTTTTTCAAGGAAATTAAATGGTTAATGATGATAATGGATGTTTGACCTCAATTTCCTTATAACACATTGCGCTCCTCCTGTGGCAGTCGGGTATAGAGTGAATCAATTTTGATTTGCTCTGTAATTATCACAGAGGGGCAGCTAAACCAGCTTATGATGCACCTTTAATTTTCTATCACAAATCCACTACATATTGCTGAGCGAGCACCGTCAGTTAGGACTGGTCATGTCTCAGCTGCCATGGATTCTTTTAATTATTTGTTCTTTGAATTGTTCCTTTTTTATTCTTGATTGTGCAAGTCTTTCTACATCGTTCTCACATATATGTATGTTTTAATAATTTTCACACGAATGATGTAACCATATCATTGTAAAAAACATTGATTTAAAAGAGTGTCCGTGGAGTTTCATGCACGTTCTTCTCCATAGAGATCTACGCTTTGGAACGTGTAATGAGCTTCATCTCTTTGGACAGACCGACCTTGACTATTCAAAAGTGACTGTAATGGTTTAATTGAAATAATTTCTTTGAGTTTTGACTATCCAAATCTCTTTAATCCTTGACCAGCAACCAACCGTCTTCTCATTGTCTCAGGTGATTTGTGTCGCCACTTCCAAAGAGTAACCGAGACAAAAATATACCATCCCTTCAAGAAAGAAAGAAACAACACTACCAAATAACCCTCAGCATTTAATTATTATTGCCTTCCTAGCTTGTTAGGAGATTTTTTCGATTTATTTTCGCGCCAAGAATCGAAATACCGAAAATACTTCTTCACGCCGAATTTATAATTGACATCTGAGTTAAGAAAAGGGTTAGTTTCGGCTTTTAAATAAATTAAGTGTCGGTTAAAGAATTTGGGGAAAATAGATTAAATAGAGTAGATATTTTAAATTGTTTAGAGAAACGGTAGCCAAGCTAAATAGTTTCGTTTTATATGAAACACGTTCAGAGTTCCCAAAATCAAAGACATTGTAAATAGGTTTCGACAAGATATTTTAAATACGAACTTTTGAAATGATGATATAAATGGCTAGGTTAGGAATCAATCAAATGCCATTCAAAGTGGCAATGCGGCCAGTGTTCTGGGCACTTTTTCCGTTGACAGTGATGTGGACGAATTTTTCGATGCCCTGTGAGTTCTTCCCCTCCCCTTTTCACTCCGCTTGTATATTTTCTACCAGCTTGTATTTAGTATCTATAAGTTTTTATGACATGTATTTGTAAATATTGCCTGAAAGTTACACAGTAAATAAACCATCAAATCGTTTCTTAAATTCTATTCTGTTCTAGTGTAGCTGCCAAGGAACAGCATTGCTGCTTCGTTACAGGTAGGGTTCTGTATGGTGTCGAACGTAAACACCACCACCTCTCTTCCCGTGGGTGTCCTAAAAGGCGACTAAGGGGCTCAACAGAGAATGGGCAGCAGCATTCTCTGTGCATTGCAACAGCTACACTGCGATCGCCAACCCACCTGCCAAGCGTGGCGATTATGGCAACCCCCTTTGGGGGACGCCTATATCCCCCAAAGGTGTGTGTAGATGATGATGATGAACACGTAGAAGACCTATACGGAAAAGGTCTATCCAAAGGTTCTACACACAACTACGTTTATGTTTCTACTCTTTACTAGGCTTACTTTTACTTTACTTTATGCTGGCGGGGCAAAGTAGAATAATCACAAATAAAAAAATATTTTATTAAATCCAAGAGTAGCAGCATAGTGGGGCAAAACAAACCCAGATTTGCATAATCAAAATCAATTAGTGGGGTGATACATACCCACCGGTAGGCAAAGTAGGATAATACCCCAGTGTACCTACTTGTGATGAAGAAATTAAAAACAATCACGGTTCCCCACTTACAAATGACATACCACACCACGAACAAGGTCCAAAATTTGCGCGATCGTCCCGAGATAGCAAATGTATGTGTAGCATAAACGTGGCTTTATCGCAATTTATGTTTGTACATCGAAAGAATTTCAAATGAGCGCCATATTTGCATTCCGGCCGCGTCTGTCTAGGTTATCAAAAACGCCCTGCAGTCTGTTGTGTTTCTTTGTGCTGTTTTACGTTCTTTTCGAAGCATGGAGGTGTCATAACACCGGCTTCCATACTCCAAGTTGCTACAAGAAATTCCTTACGGAAAACCCAATAGGTAGCCGGACTCGGAAACCGAACACAGGCCCTGACGCTCAGCAGTCACGGTTTGCGTCCACTAGCACCGTTTTTAGGGATGGAAAATCATCGAATAACTTCTTCCGCGAAGAGCGTGTCAGACTCTTACTGACTAAAACCCATCCGTGTTCCTTCTAAAGCCCTTTGCGTTCCAGGGCCGCGGTGACTCTTTCGAACAAATTCCGCAACACCTATAGTACTGCTACTGTTAGAACTTACGAAAATACGTCTATGCTAAAAATGTTAGAGATTACAGGCGTTATGTTATAGCATGAGCGTTATCTAAAGCCTTCTTAACACCTACAAACTGTTGTCAACCGGAAACTTTTATAACAATAAGCACCACGAACTTGTTTTACCAACGGTCACGTTGTCCTCCACCATTGATACTGCTGGTCCCACAGATGTTAGCGATAGAGTTAGTTACTTACCTCCTCGTGTTATAAAACTTTTTGTGAGTGCCTTTAAGGTGCGTACAGAAAGAAACATTTTCTAGTGGGTGAGTGGTTTGAACTTTTTCATTCCCTAAAGGGTTGAAATTTAATGAATTTGTTTGGAAGTTTGTAATTTTTACAAGCTTGTATTTAACTTGCACTGTTCGTATTATGTCGGTAAGTTGTCCGTCAAAATTTGCAAACCACTTTTCGATCATTTTTTGGTATCCGATTGAGCTGAAATTTTGCATACACCTTTAGTTCTCGTGAATATACAATGTGCAATTTTCGATATTGTAATAATTCTTATATGGCCGCCGATCCAAATTGGTTCATATTTTTTTTCAACCCCCTTAATATGGGTATCAATGTTTGATATGATTATTTGTAAGCTCTTTATCATATTTGTGGCAATACGGTAGATTCGGCAGAGACCAAGTGTAAAGATGGCTGCTTGACTTTAAAAAAGATTTCGTCGTGAATTTATGTGAGATCATTTAACTACTCCCTTGAATCATATGTTGGTCAGAACAATCAAATGAAAGGGCTTGAAGACAAGAAAAAAATATACAAGTAACATCACACTAAATTAAATTTGGCCGCCGCTCCAAGCGCCTCATCGGGCACATGACTTCATCATCATTTCAGCCAAAAGACGTCTACTGCTGGACATAGGCCTTCCTCAAAGCACATCATGACCTGTCTAGGCTTTATCACTACTACTTTCTACTTTATTACTGGCTGTCTCAGCGCAGCAGTCAAGCAAAATGAACAAAACACGCCGATACTCTTGTATTCTGTCACTGTCACGGGTGGATGTCTGGTTAGCAGTCGATTGAAGGACCAGCTGTGAACTGAACTGCACAGAGACTGCTTTATACCTAGGACAAAACGGTTTGGAAAGCTAAAGAGGCTGCAATACATTACGACTAAGCTCAGACACCTCTGAGGTTAGTCGTAATTCAGTGCAGCCTCAGAGGGTTTTTCGAGCTCGTTCTCTCTTGTTGTTGAGACAAGAGTTCACTAGGCAAAATTAAGTCCTATAACGGTTAACCACGTTAGGGAAACGGTTCGAAATAGTGGCCAGAATTCCGACGAAGATGAGAGTATCACGCAGCGAGCGTTTGATAGGTTCATCGCGCCACGAGCGATGAATCCGTCAAACGTATCCACCAACGGTCGATCGCAGACTGTCTGAGTGGCAGACAGTACCTACAATCAGTCCAGCGAACTAAATTGAATTAAAAGTAAGCGAAGTGAATACTGGGTTAATTTTTTCAATTCAAATTCAATCAATCTACCAGGCATAGCGATTGTCAATCCCATGCATTATGACAATTGCTATAGCTTTATTAATTTCACTTGTCTAGATCCTCGGTGTAGGTAAGGTTCATGCAAACTGACGAGCTCCGAGACCTAAATGCATTCCTCAACAATTCAGACACTTATTACTGTGGATAAGAATTTATCAGATGACTTCTCCTGCTCTGAGCGGTGCGGGAGGACCAGACTAAAACCCACCCGTGTTCCTTCAAATGCCCTTTGCGTTCCTGGGCTGCGGTAACTGTTTCGAACAATTCCGCAACCGTAACAGTCTAGACAAGCCCCTACGCTTCTGTTAAGGCGCTCACACACGCGCGAGCACCTCGCAAGGCGCACAACGCGACGTGCGCGAGATAAGGCCTTATCTACACGATCATCACGCGTCGGATGCTGCGTCTATGTTCTACTGGGAACACAGTCAGCTGTCGTAAAATGTGAAGAGTTCGCGAGCGAAATTTTAAGCTAACACTACTGTTTTGAGGTGATTTTACACTGCCTGATTTTTATTATTAATTATCAATGTTTTTTCTTTGCTTTATTTTCCTAATTGCCTATGAATCAGACACCATTTAAGCAAAATAATACTCTTATTAAAACATAAACCTCTTTCTGGGGCAATTGAGTAGCAAGAAAAAAATAACAGTTGTTCCATACATTTAGTCGAGTGACACCTACGAACAGAAACTTTCTGCAGAACTGTTTTCTTTTTGTGAGAAAATGTTGGATAAGCACTGGCATTCGTCCCCGTGGTCTATAACTTTAATATCCCGCAAAACTTACTGAGATACCTAATTATTTTAAAAATGAGGTACTGGAAGGTACTCATTAGATCCCATCATTGAAAAAAAACGTTTCAAACGGACAGAAAGTACCTATCAAAAACCCGAAATACCTCAACTGGTCCCATAAACCAAACTCGCACAATCACCTCCAAACCCCAGAATCTGACATCTTTACTGTAGTCTCCATAAAAAAAACATTCCTACCAACAATTACAGAACACGTAATTGGGTCCCAAGTACAAACACTACGGCGATGGCATCTCGAGGTGTCACGTACGTAATTGGTCGCTTGCTATCTGATCTCGCCGTGTTATTCACCCACTTAGTAGTTCAGTTTTGTATGCTAAACTAGTTGTATGACGACTGGGCGAAGCGAGGTGCAGCGCAAAACGTTCCTACCACAGATGTACTTAGGATAAGAATGTAAGGACAGTGTCAACTTGATAAACGAGAGAGATTGGAAGTTTGATGCCCATTCATGTTGGGAAGATGGAGATTAGCAGCGATTTCTATCGGAAATAGCAAGGCTTAATTTAAGTTTAGTGGGTGCTTAATTGTGCTGTCGATAAGGTCAAGTTTAATGTCCTTGTAATGGATCTGAATGGTGTTAATGTCAAGAGCAGAGACTATTGAAAAAAATAAAGTCGCTTAACGCTCAACGCTTGTCGAGAATTCCAAAACGTTTGAGAATAACATTTAACCTTTTGAACGCCATTGTCATGTTTACATGACAAGCAAGCGCGTGTCCCGTAACGCCAAACGTCATAAATATGTGACAAAAAGTACGGCGAATTTGTAGCTTGGCGTCGGGGGCAAGCCGATGCGTTTATGCTCTGGCGTTCAAAAGGTTAAGCAGCGGAAAAGTCGTTCAAAAGTGGCTACAACGGTATTATGACGTTTACTATTTGTATTTTCGCGAATGATTCGATTACCAGTCCTAGGTTCTAGACAAAGTATCATTATGTCAGCGATAATAGCGATTGTTGAAAGGCTAAAATGTGTGAATTTATTGTCCCTTTCATGACTTGTTTTTTGTAATTACATATATAGCCATTTGGAGGATTGACAAGCAACACTACAATCGCTATGGCTAATAGAATAACACCACGCTATTACCTTCTTGTCTTCGCAGTCATTTTGAAATATTTAAGTTATGTCCAAATGTTGCAGTAACAGGACTCGCAGACTTCAAGTAGGTAGTAATACCCAGAAACGGGTTAAATAGGCATTTAATGGGTTTTGTTACAGTAGATCACTGCCTCTTAAGTCCTCTTAGGTCAGAGAGTATTATAAATTTCTCTACCAGCCAAATATTCCGTATATCCGTTTTCCCCTGTGTTCAAAGTTAAAACACCTTACTAAAAAAAATTGGGATCGTGGTAGTAGGTACCAATCTATTTAATCTAGAATAAACTTACCACCAATAAAATGCCAGTCAAACAGCATCTAAAACAGGTAACCGTTCCACATTCCCCCATTTTCTTCTTCCAAAACTGGGGCGAATAAGGAACAAACCAAAATAGGAAAAAGGCAAAACATATCCGAAAGAAAACAATTCTAATTTTGTCAATAGATTTATCTATATATTTTAATGAATAATTTTTAATTACAACTGTTGCAAAATTACAGTCTCCTTCCATTTCACAAAGCTTTTTTTTTTGTAGAAAAATGGCAAAAGAACAATTCTTCATTGCAATCAAATCACTGGTTACCATGACAACTGTAATTGTAAGTAAATATAGATATAAAAAGAAAATATAAACTGTTTTTATGGCTTTAGTACATAGTGGCCTATGTACCCATATTTTGCAAAGCATGGTGATAGAGATTCATTACTCTTTACGTCTGTTTGTGGCAATCATCGCTAGATTTTCATTTGCAATAGACGTCTTTCAAGGTGAAATGAAAAAGCCGTACATTGACATCTAAAGTTGGAGGTGCTGCAGTTAGATATACTAAAATGGGAATTTTAATAAATTCCAGGTGAATTTTTATCCTTCTTCCTAAGAACTGTAGTTGATTTTCAATCGAACATTGCTGGAATATCGTTTTGAATATCAACTGCAGTTCTTTTTATGTATTGCACAAAATATTAGATCAGTATGTACTAAAACAGTTACATCTATTTAATACCGAATGTTTGTTATCCTGCTTAAGTTTAATGAAATTCCATGGAAAATTATATTCATTTTATAATTATTATAATTATATATTTTGTATTTTTAACTACAATATTTATTAACTATATATTACAAACTTTAACTTACAGTTAGATTTTTATCAATTGTTTATTTTGCACGACTCCAATTGTTGCTTTCTTTGGAAATCTTTTATTTTATATTTTGCCAATTGAAGATAAAATTTGCAAACAAGTACGAAATTATTTTAGCTTCGTGTATGCAGTGCCTTGTGTGTATTTTTTTTTATTATTGGTGTTAAAAGTTTCATTAAGATGGATGGTTAATTATTTGTTTTTACTTTGTTGCTTGTGGAAGAAATGCAATTTTATTCTTACCATATTGCACTGAAGTGCGAGGTGAAGCCTGTTTTAATTTTAGTAACCTTTGTAAGTTCAATAATTCTTAATAGTACCTACAACAAAAGTCACTGTCTACCAGAGCGATACGCATTTTTACTTTTTTTTCTCAAAATTTCGAGAAAAGTTAAATTTAAAAGGTTCAATTAATAAAAGCAACAATCGGACTCGTGCCATCTCACAGCACAATTGACAAAACATATTTTCAAAATATGTCAATTTATTAGTTAAACACGTAAATATACCTTACAAAATGTATTTACAAAATAAAGCAATATTATTAATTATATTTTAATTATTCAAAGTGGGAAATGAAATTAATCTTCCGACATTACGGTTTGTAGTGGTGACGTTGTAAAAATATCTAGAAACAACAATTGTCACAAAAAAATAATAACTTCTTTTGAATCATTAAATTAAAATCAAAACAATCATACCAATCATTCAAATGGTAAAAATGAAAAAAAAAAACAAATCTTTTATTTTTAATTCGAAATTTAAAAAAATAATCATCTTTTAATTTTAAACGTTAAAAATCTTCTAGGCCTTTGGGTGGCCTATCTATCATTTTGTTTCTGTAGAAAATCGCCAAGTAACGCGAAAAATCAAATAGAAAATAATCAGAATAATATAAAGGCTTCAAATGAAGTTTAACAAAATCACCATGTTACTTTTCATGCCTATATTTTAGGGTTGACATTTAAGGTCTTAATTTTTATTTTTGTAAATGTGTTGAGGTTTAAGGAGGAGCTTAAATTAAAGGAAAGAAATGCATACAGCCGCAACCATATCTTACCTTCCATTTTTTTTTTACTAAAACATCACATCTACAACCCGTGGACAGCCGAAATCAGAGTATTAATTTAAAACTATTGCTATTGCAGTGTTGCTATGTGTCGCTAACGTGAGGGTTGCTATGTCTGACGGGCGGTGTCGCGAGGACATACAGACTAACTGGGAGCAAGGAGTCAAGTATCTAAGTAGTACCTACGACATGCGACATAGGTAGTCAATTCACAAAATAATTTAGAAAGGGTTATTATGAAAAAAAAATGTAGATAAAATAGCAGAAAATTTGAATGTTTTGAAAAATAATATGAAAAGAGTACGTTTGAAAAGAAAATGGGCGTCAGGTCGCGACATCGTCCGTCAACAGAACCTTACATCGTGAATCCTAATGTAAGCTTAACTATTTACAATCAGTATACGAATATCGACCCGAATAGAACTCGAAAGAAAAAACAAAATAGGAACGATACAAAACGTCGGCCGGGGCCCACCATATAAATACACGGTATGTACAGTACTAGCGATCAGTCCGTGGTCTCCACGTCCAAGCCGTTCACCATGCGTTCGATGCTCTTGAGGTCGGAGG